>ML840100.1:0-18909 GCA_009831015.1 Picea engelmannii | reverse complement strand
CAACTGCAGTTTCCTTTTTCTTTTATTCGTTCTTCTGCTTTTCCCATGCCAGCATTCTCCCTGATTTTCTGAACTGTCTCTTTACTCTGCCTCCTCTACACATGCCACCTCATGCAACGCTGTGTTCCAGCAGTCGTGTTCCAGTAGTCGTGTTCCAGCAGTCGTGTTCCAGCAGTCGTGTTCCAGCATTCGTGTTCCAGCAGTCGTGTTCCAGCAGTCGTGTTCCAGCATTCGTGTTCCAGTAGTCGTGTTCCAGCATTCGTGTTCCAACATTCATGTTCCAGCAGTCATGTTCCAACATTCATGTTCCAGCATTCGTGTTTCAGCATCTACGTTTCAGCATCTGTGATTCAACATTTGTGTTTCAGCATCTACGTTTCAGCATCTGTGATTCAACATTTGTGTTTCAGCATCTACGTTTCATCATCTGTGATTCAGCATTTGTGTTTCAGCATCTACGTTTCATCATCTGTGTTCCAGCATTCCTTGTGCGTGTTGACATCCTTGACTGCTCCATAACCGATTGCCATCAATGACAACCTTAACCATCTGCGTCAGTCTTCTGTTATAGCCATATCTCCAACACAAGAGAATATATCTAAGCTATTCAACACCAGGGACTTGGATGTCGAAGCTATAAGAGCATTAGAGGAACCACAGAAGACCAAAATACATAATCCATATGATGAAGGAGTATTACCCTTGGATCTGAAGAAAGAATCTCAGCATTGCGAAGTGACTTTGTTGAGAGAAGATAAGAATAAGAATGGAAAAATGATGACTGAGATGAAGCTCACTAGGAAGAAGGCTAGGAAGCTAAGTAAGAAGAGATCTAAGATAAAAAATTTATAGAATATTCCAGATGAAACTTCACAGAAGGAAAAATCACAGGAATTGAGCTTCGCCAGGATATCCGAACAACGACATATGGCACTTCACTGTGGTGAAGCAATATAGCCATTGGACCAATATACCTGTTCGACTTCTGCCCTAAATGGACATAAAATCATTAAAAGATCACCACCAGACTATTGGACCATGCCATAACAGATGGATCAATGTTCATGGAAGCTTCATACCCATTGCAAGAAGACCATTGATGAATTTCCTATTTATCTCGTCGCACCATGCCCGAAGAATGCTTTTTCCAACTGAAAAATCGAAACCCGCAGAACTAGTGATTGTCTACAGTAATCATTGCAAGCAGATTGTTCATCCTAGTGCAATATTTTGAGATCATCATGACCCCGATTATCTTTCTCGAGTACATATGTCTGACGAGCTCACCGCACTTGAGGAATCCTTCATAGAGGTCCTTCTCGAATTAATGACTGAGAGAGCCATGTCAGAGAGAATAATGTCCACCAGAGTCCAAGCATCATCAACGAGAGGAGTGCAAGCCTCCCTTTCAACTGCTCGAGTAGGAACATCTCGAGCCGACATAGAGAGAAGAACTAAGCATAAGGATGACATAGCCAAAGAGAAGTTAGTGCCATCCATCCTACAAACTTACATACCCCCTTTGAGTGGTGAGATTAATATGGAAACTATCCCTAGAGACTTTGAATACACCCTAGTCACTCCATATCTACCGAAAGGAGTGCACACCTACTGCGCAGATCAATAAAAGGTTACAACGTTGAATTTTTGTGACTTCAACCTGGGGGACCGTAAATTTTACAGCATGATCGCCCCATATAAGTACTTGACGAGAACTAAGGGAAAGAATTCAAAAATCATCCCTCAACAATGGACGATGAACCTCGCGCAATCTACTTTGCTCAACATTATGAAAATACTGCACTTCAACAGACACCAGGAGGTGAATGCTTGTGTAAAATTGATGCTAGCAAGTTACCACGGAGGATACCTGTGGTTAGACCGTCACATAACTATTGATCCAACACTGATCAATAGGATCACCGGGCTTATCATGTAGGGCCCTGATCCCCATGAGTACTATCCTGTAAATATCACAGACTGCGCTCTTGCGCAGAATATCAAAGAATCCTATGGTGATGTTGAGAAAGGTGCGAGAGGCTATAAGGTAGCTTCTATTGAAAGTGGCACAGTGCGCCTCGCATGCCAACTGATCATAGGAAATTTGGTACACAATAATTGACCAACACAAGTATCTGGCTGTGTAGTTGACCTCGCAGGAAAGTGCACAGAGGGAATACAGATTAACTAGGCGAAGTGCTTGGTGAATCAACTGGAGATTGTCTGTAGAGAAGCCCAGGATCAGGGGCATGAATTCCATTTTAGCTGGCTCCTGATACTAATCGATTTTGTTGCATGGGAGCTACCGAAAGGTGCAACCTTCCTGGACCTTGACCCCTTTGAGCCACTAGCCGCGAAATTCAGTACATTATGGTACTCGAACGACATGAGAAAGCAATTGCAATCGAATGTTGTTTTCCAAGCGTACTATAACCAGTTGAAAGTATCCATAAGGAGTGAACCTTGCATAACGTCGAACACTTTACAGAGATTCTGACCTTTGATAAAGTTCAGCACGGACCGCCACTTTATATACCTAACCCCATGCGCTGATGGGCATCAGAAACAACTTCAGTCCTATTATAAGCTGACAGAAGAAGACCTGGAAGAAATCACCAAGGAATGGTTGGTTAACCTCCTTGTTTCCACAAACCCCATAGAAATGTCTAACATCGACAGCCCCGAAACTGCGTAGGATACACCTAGGCCAAGTAAGACAAAGAAATCAAAGACAATGAAGAAGACTGAAGAAGTCCAGGATGTTGATAGCCTATCTGTAAGGACAACTTCCATTACACTGGATGAAGAAGGTGATGAATATGAAGGTACATACATTTCACAACAGAAAGTCGAAGTACCACTACCTAGGGATGAAGAAGACTCATCAAAGAAAAGGAAGGTCTCAACTCTGAAGTCTTCCTCCAGAAAGAAACCAAGACCCTTGTAACTAAGATGTGAATTTCCCTTACGTTGGATGACTTTGATTTCATTGTTGTAGTAGTCAATGACACTTCAAAGGAAATCATAGAGAAGTAAGAGGCAAAGCATGAAAAAATGTATAGCCAAATTGAGATCGTGCTCCAAGGAGTACAACAAGCACTCCAGTCTAGCCTAGTAATCTCTACTGCACCTTTTCTAGAAGGAAGAAAAGAAGTGGGATATGAATCAATTCAGCTCCACACAATTGCTGATATAGTCGAAGTACGGCTTCGACATGCTCAGGAAAAAAAAGTGCAGGCCACCCAGGCCCTAAAGAAAGCACAAGAGGAAATTATTTAACAATGCCAAGCCACACAACAAGAGAAGAATTCTCTCCAAGCAAAATTTGAAGAAGACGGAGTGAAGATCCAAAAAGAGAAAGAACAACTTCTCACAAAGAAGATAGGAATTGAAGAAGCAGTCAATAGAGCATTTTTCTTTGTGACCGACTTAGAGAATAAGGTCGAAGAGCCCATAGAGCACCAAGTTATGAAGTTGGTTGAAGTTATTCAACAACTTCAACAAAGGGTCATAGAATTAGAGCTTCAAAACATACCACAAACTCCACAAGAAGTGCGTGACCAACGAGAATTGAATGCTCAGAGCACAGTCGAGAGGATTAAAACACTTGCTACAGAATGTAAACAACTGAGTAGCAGAAGCGCGTAGATATATGAACAACTATTTGAAGACCTAGAGTTGAAGAAACTGGAGTCCCAACTCCAGGAAGCAAAGTAGCACGGAGATACAGTATAGACGCAACTCAAGCTCCTGTCACCCATCGAGAGGATGAAGAGATCCCAGGAACAATGCATTGCCCAACAAATCATTCTTACCATGCAGAAAAGAGTGATGGAATTCACCCAAAAACTCCAGCCGAGGAAGGAGGCGGCCTACCTACTGTTTGAAGAAATTGAAGGCCAAGGAACACTACTAGAACAAGTAGTTGTTACAGTTGAGAAGAAAATGGAAGGACCTATCAGTGAAGTGGTTGTTCAAAAATTCATTGAGAAAAAAACAGTAGCATAGAGACAAGTCGAATCAGATCGAGCCAAGCTCGAGACATTTGAGGCAATGTTACCCAGAACTAAGTGCCTCGGGATGAGTCACAAGTGAGTGTTGGGGGCCTGTTGGCCTTGACCAAGTTTTGAGGAACACTTGGTCATATTTTACTATTTTTGGGACTTCAACAACTTGTCAAAGATGCAGCACAACGCGAAGTGGAAATCGTGGAAGATAGACCCCCTTTTGGGTCTTTTTTGGGTTTTTGGGGATAATGTAATGGGAAAGGAATGTCGGCCCGTGGGTTTACTCACGCTTAGGCCCACTTTTGTATGTATAAATAGATATGAAGTAGATGTGAAGTAGGTGTGATTTCTTAGTGCAATTGGTAGTGCATCTATGTGATGTTGAATAAGTGCTCTGTGCGAACTATGTAAGGCTTTCAAGGCTAAGTGCAAGTTACTGTGAGGTTGTTATAGGAAGCCAAGTGTTGTAATATGAGGAAGAGGGATCTAACGAGCTGCACAGATCTTTTATCCTATGCGAAGAGGGATTTGGATGGCTCTATGTTGTAACTTGATTAAATGAAGCTAATAAAGAAGATGACTTTGTGGACGTAGCCCCAAGGTGGGGGTGAACCATGGTAAATTTGTGTGTTGTGCTCTATGCCTCGACCTGATGTGTTTGTCTCTTCCTTTGATAAGTGATTTGATGAGTTTAGATAGATCTATTTATGCTTTGTGCTTTTGAGATATGAATGAATGTTAGATCTGGTATGTAATATGCTTAGTGCTTGATCTGTTGAATCTAATCTATCTTATTGTGGCTAAGTGCTGAATTACCTTAGATCTAGAAACATACTGCGATGCTCTGTTCTATCTGCAAAGTATCGTAAGGGTTGAATATTGATGAATAATATATGCTAGGTGATTGATAAGTGTTATAATCACACATCTGTGTCCCAGATAAGGTTGCATACACCTGAGTCTTACAACCACCCCTGCTTCTACCTCAGGTTAGAATTCATCTGCTTCCCAGGTGTTGCCGAAAGGGTCGGTAGTTAGGGCTTTGTTAGTACACTATTGTAGCATTGAACCTTGGGTCTTCCCCTGTGCCAACATCAAGTATACAATTTCCATCTGGAATCAATCTTAATGCGACCAATTTCGACCCTCCATAGAATGAATTAGATCTTCGCATGATTGATGGGAATTTATGGGCACAAATTTCACTCGAATTCGCTTAGAAATTTGGGATTTTTTCCCAATTTCGCCATGGCTTCACTATAACTCCAAAAATTGTAATTCATCCAATTATATGACTTAAAATAACCAAACAAATATTAAAAATGGGTATTTTTAATCCATGGGTTTAATTCCTTCAAATTCCTCATGAATTTCTTCCAATTGCATAGAAATAATTTTCACAAACATGTTGCAAACATCCTCATAAGTTTAATTTCTACAAACTCAACTTCAACACTCTGTATCTGGCCCATATAGGATCAGTTTTTAACCTATATATATGATACAAAATTGTAGCATCCCCATCCCCAAGAATGGACCCACCAGACAAAAAATATTCCTCTGATACAATTAAATAATAAAATGCTCCACATATGAAACATTTAAGCAATCTTACATCATAAAATTAAAGTATACATATAGCAATAGTTTCACAACATAATTCATGAGATATGGATAGAACACCTATTATACATTCAAACTTGGTGGTCATACTCACCCCATACAATTATTTTGATTGGAATCCAAAGGAAGAATTCCAACTCAGAAGGAAAGGACTGTACAACTTGACGATGGGGATAGAAATAGAACCTACATCAACGATTAAGAATATGAGATGTGAGAACCGAAAGAATGAAGCCACATGACTTATTCTTGAATTGATTTCAATTGATCTATGGTTTCATGTTGCTGCATGCAAGACTCAAAACGATATCTTAACCACCTTGGAAAGTTTGTTTGGAAAGTAGGATGAGATGAGAGGTCATATGATTGAGGTAGAGTTGAATACTTTGGATCATAAATTTTTTGATAATATACAAGATTTCCTTATCAAGTTTAAATATTTTATATTGATCTCAGAAAATTGTGGTATTGATAAGTCTAAACAAGTGGACCAACTTAATCAAACAATCTTGGCCAAGCTAGGACCAAAATATGTTGTCTATGTTTTCACTTTCCATTCAGGAAGGTATCTCATGGGAACAAATTGGAAGATACCTACCATGGATAAATTCATTGATTCTCTCACACATGAGTAGGAAAAACACATTCATATGGGCCTAACCAAGGATCCCAAAGCACATTCACTCACCCTTCATGATGTGAAAGGACCATCCAAACATAATGGGAAGGGGAAACAAAATGAGAAGGAGGGATATTCCAAACCCTTTAACAATTCTTCAGGTTCCAAAGACTCTTTAGATTCCAAGAAGAATAAGTAGGGAAAGAAGTGCACTTACTACAATAAACCGAATCAGGAAGAATCCACATGCATGAAGAAATAAATATATCTTATGGAACATGAGCTTGAACAAAAAAATCTTGGAAACTTCATTCCAAAGGGAATCAAGAAGCAGAAGGAAGAAGATAATGCTCTTAAGAAAGGTAATCGTCATTCTCTTGTTGCAACTAATTCCTCATTTGATTCATAAATTATATATTCTGGTGCATCACATGATATGGTAGCGAAAATGGAAGTTTTTAATTCTTTGAGTCCATGCTCAATACCCCCTATTCTCATGGGGGATGATACTCCAATAGCAGTAGCATGAGAGGGAAGAGTGAAACTACATAATGGAGGTTTTGAGAATGTTTTACATGTTCCAAATCTTTATATGAATCTACTCTCATTTTATCAGATCACTCAAAAAAGTAAAAAGGTTGAATTTACATTAGTTTCAGTTTCAGTAATTGACATGCATGGAAATTCCATCATTGCAATTGGTGAGGTGGATCACAAGTCAAGGATGTATAAATTCACTAAGTTTTCTAACGATGACTCCTCTTTTCTACTTACACATAAGGAGAGTACTTTGCATGCACCTCCAGTGAAACATGCATATACTCTTGTGTTTCCATCAGTTACAGACATCAAACATGATTCCATACACTCAGATTCTGTACATGTAAATAAGAAAGTAGTACAACAAGATAAGAAGCCAACGTCGAAGCTTCAATAGATGCCCAAGAGGAAACAATTCAAAATTCAAGAAGTTTTTATTCTTGTAGGGAATCCATTGGATTCAAGGAGGAATCAATCTCATCATGATGATCCTTGTCATGTACCTTCACAAGTCAAGGTTGTATAAATTCACTAAGTTTTCTAACGATGACTCCTCTTTTATACTTACACATAAGGAGAGTACTTTGCATCCACCTCCAGTGAAACTTGCATATACTCTTGTGTTTCCATCAGTTACAAACATCAAACATGGTTCCATACACTCAGATTTTGTACATGGAAATAAGAAGGTAGTACAACAAGATAATAAGCCAGCATCGAAGCTTCAACAGATGCCAAAGAGGGAACAATTCAAACTTTAGGAAGTTGTTGTTCTTGCAGGGAATCCATTGGATTCAAGGAGGAATCAATCTCATCATGATGATCCTTGTCATGTACCTCCATCTTTTGAACTGACGATGAAGATGCATTTCTATATGGTTCAATATTCTGATCCACAACTCTATAGTGAGGATGTGGGAAATCCATTATGGAAAGAAGCCATGCAAAAGGATTACAAATCAGTCCTAAAGAATCATACATGGCATTTGGTTGCACTTCCATTAGAAAAGAATATTTTCAGGTGCATATGGGTCCACGGGATCAAGAGGTACAAGGCTAGACATATTTCCAAAGGAATTCATCATATCCATAAATATTTCTACATATTTATGAATACTTTTAGTGAGCACTAGTTTCAAAATTTGTGGGATCATCTTGTAGTGAAGAACACAGTTGTGTAGAAGATGCCATTTTCTTCTTTTGATGCATTGTCTTTTGAGGGGGGTTTTGTTCCCACATGGTTTTCCCTCTTTCCTCATTTTTATTCAATGTTCATTATTTGCATTGTACATGATTACCTAATATTTCCTAGTAGTCGAGACTCATTGTTTACAACATAGAGATGTTCGGTGGGGGGTGTTGGAGAAATGTCTATTTTCGACACACTAGTCAATGGGAGTTAACTGACTAGTTCTATTTTAGAATTTCTATTTTAGATCATCACTATTTTGTTGTTATGCATGCATTCATTATGATATTATGGAATGTTATGTCCCATATATGAGTGTATTCCACTCATTCATTGGATAATATTGAGCATATTGTTCATCATCTATGTATCAATCATCAACTCATTGGAGTAGTGTGAATATATTTTATCATTCTTCCATATTGAATCTCTCTTCATTTCTTGATAAGATTGGTTTGTACTTTATTTATCTAGATATCATGTGCATGTTTTAATGAAACATTGACATGGTATCAGAGCTATGAGTCTTGGAGAAATCCATAAAAGCCAAAGAATAAGGAAAATTGGAGTTTCGACGAGAAAAATCCATGGTCATACCTTTAAGTAGTGATTTCTCCCAAAATATTAATTTTTTTAGGAAATGACTCTTGTGGGAAGTAAATAGACCCATTTTGCAAGTGGGCGTTCAACCGTTTGGCGAAATTCTTCACTATTTTCTCTGAAAGGAATCCAGAATATCACCTCCTGAAACTGATATGAATCCATGGTCGTGCCTTTCTGCAGTGATTTCTCCCAAAATATTAATTTTTTGAGGAAACGACTCTCATGAGAAGTAAATCGAACCATTCTACAAGTGGGTTTTCAACGGTTTGGATAAATTCCTCACCATTCACTCATAAAGTAAATTGAAATATCATCTCCTGGTATTGATACAAATTTTCATTTAAAGAGCCCTTTCTGCAGTGATTTCTTAGTTTTTCACTTGTAGATTGAGAGTAAATTTTTAGGGGTTCTCAGATATAATGAGATATATGGATAGGATACCTATTATATATTCAAAATTGGTGGCAATCTTCACATCATACAATTATTTTGATTGGAATCCCAAGGAAAAATTCCTACTCAGAAGGTAAGGACTATACAACTTGATGATGGGGACATAAACATAACCTACATCAACAATTGAGAAGAGGAGATGGGAGAAATGAAAGGATGAATCCATAGGAATATTTTTTGAATTGATTTCAACTAATCTATGGTTTCATGTTGTCAAATGTAAGACTCCAAACGAGATCTAGACCACCTTGGAAAGTTTTTTTGGAAAGAAGGTGATGACGCGCTACCACTCCACAACCCGCAGGTCGGAAGGTCACGTGCACATGATCTTTCCCCTACACTGGCCCGAAGAGCTCTTGGAAATGGCTCCTTTATTTCCCTTTCGGGAAATCTGCACCCACAGTCAACTTCAAGAAATCCCCCTTGTATTCGGAAGATCGGACTTTGCACTTCCACGAATCCGGTGGTCAAAGGCCTTGTTTATCAATCTCTGAAAACCCAAAAACAGTCAACGCTGACCATTTCTCTCCCTGTTTCATATTTCTCCTTATCGTGATTTTGGCGGTCACGATGTCAAGCAACTCATCTCCTCAACTCTGATGCGCTCACAAGATTTGACCTTTCAACAGTATTTCACTCCATCAAGACTTCGGACTTTGCGATATCGCGAATCATGATGTAAGGATTTCAGAGATTCACTCCACGAAACCCCGAAATGGTCAACTGAATTGACTTCCTCATCGAGAATGCGCCACCTGTCCACTCTGTCGATTCCTGTGGCCCACACGATCCTTTTGTCCCTTTAAGACTTCACGTTTTGTGATTTTGCGATTCCCATTGCAAAGATTACGGGACTTCCACTTGCGAAAACCCGAAATAGAAGTTCACGGGTAAATCCAACGGCTCCTGTGGCTTGGATATACGTTTCTACTCCTCCTGAGCTTAGAACCTTTGGGAATACTCGCGGTAACTCCCCTACTCCTTCATGAGATCTAATAGCTCATGGGACTTCACGGATTCTCCACAGAGAATTCCGACCATCCGTCTCTTTCCTTGAGAACTCGTCCTCCTGCGGTCTGACGTCGCTATGCCTTCTTTCAAATTTTCAAGGTGCTTGGCCTCGTGCCTTCCTTCGACTCCTTCGAAGGTTCAAATCCTTATGAACTTTCTCATGACTTCAAGTCTTTCATAAAACCCTTGCACGCACTCCTTGCAGCAGACTTTCAAGCACTTCCAAGTGTTGAAATCCTTCGACTCTGCGCACACCTGCAGCAGCAGTCTCTCAATACTTCACTCAGGTTCGCAACACTAAGACTTAACTCACCCTGCGCACTCCTTTCACGGCTCTAGTGCCTGACTGTACTTCTGTGTGAATGAGAATAAAAGCTACCCTATCTGAGCTTTCAGAGACAAACCTCTGAACCCTTTGTCAATGCACTCCTTGCAGACAATTCAACTGCACTCCTTGCAGAAACTCTTGCTCAGATAGAGAAACAATTGAAACTCATTTCCCTTACTCTCTCTCTCTTTCTGATTTCAGACATTCAACAAGAAATCATTCATACATAGCATAAAATAAAATGTACAACAGAAAGAGTAAAATAACCATGAGCATAACATTCAAAGATGCATACATAGAGAATATTTGAACACCATGAGTCTGAATCAAAACCTTCTTGTATTTATTCAGAACCTCTGTCCATGGAATTCGCTATACAACTCTCTGCTTCTTTTCTATGTTCTCAATTAGCATACCCTTCATGCTCTTCTCTTCACGCTTCTCTTTATGATACACAATGAGGGTGTCTATATCTCGTTTCCCTCTTGCGCTCTGAAACTGTCTAATCTAACATTCAATTCTATCTACTTTCATTAAATATTATAAATGCCTTCTACCTACTAAGGACGAGAACAGATTGCTCAAGGTCCTTTTACATTTTACAAGTGCGCTCCTTCTTAAATTTCTCATTTAAGATTGGCGCATTAACTTCAAGATAATTTCATTAACTTCAAGATAATTTCAAAATTTGCATTGGGCGCTTGTCCAGCTGTCCGTTGTCTCCGTGCTGGCTCGCTTGATATGCTCCTGCATCATACTCCCTCGCTTGAAAATGTTCATGGGCTACTGTCTATGAGCTCACGCACGGTTTGTCCATGCCTCTGGATCTCTGCTTCGTTCTACCAGCTGGAATCTTCAACTGGATGGCCTTTCCACTTGACCAAAATTCAAAGTATTGCTTTCGCCTGGTCTTTTTACTCACTCTTTTGTCCAATATGTGCTCCATCTATGGATTTTCTACAACTGGCATCTTTTTTGTCCACTGGATCACCGGCTGTTCATTTTCTGTCCCTACTTCCTCAGGTTTATATGGGTACAAATATGAGATATTGAATATCGAAGAAATTCTGATCCCATCGAGTAATTCAATCTCGTAATCATTTGCCCCAAATTTCTTCAAGACTTTGCATGGTCTGATTTTCTTCATTTTCAGTTTATTATATGTTCCTCTCGGGAACCTTTCCTTTCTCAAATGTGTCAGAATCAAGTCACCAACCTCAAATTGAAGTTGTCTCCTGTGTTGATCTGCTCCACACTTATATTCCTGGCTCGAATTCTGCAATCATTCCTTCACCTGGCTGTGAAGTTCTTTCATCGCCTCCGTGAAATCTTCTGCACTAGCGCTCCTAGTCGCAATCTGTTCTGAATCTCTGAGCTCAGATTTCCTCTCAGCTGCATGCCATAGACAATCTGAAATGGACTCTGCCCGATGCTTCTGTTAATTGATTCATTATAAGCAAATTCCGCCTGTGGTAATATGTGGTCCCATTGGTTGTGGTGTTTTGTCACCAAGCTCCTCAGCAAGTCTCCCAGACTTTTGTTCACCACTTCCATTTGTCCATCCGTATGAGGATGATAAGCTGAACTAAACGATAAGTTAGTTCCCAACTTCTTCCACAAGGTCCTCCAAAAGTGTCCTATGAACTTAGTGTCTTGATCCGAAACTATGCTTCTTGGTAAGCCGTGAAGTCGAATGACTTCTTTGAAAAAAAGATTCACAATGTGAGTTGCGTCACTGGTCTTCTAACATGGAATGAAGTGTGCCATCTTGGAAAATCTATCCACCACCACAAATATTGAATCAAACCCTCTTTGTGTTCTTGGCAATCCCAATATGAAATGCATGCTGATTGCATCCCACGGCTTCTCAGGTATGGGCAATGGTTGATAAAACCCTGCATTCTGTCTCCTTCCCTTCGAATGATGGAAAATTTTGTATCTATCCACGAATCTCTTGACGTCTGCTCACATTCTCGGCCAAAAATATGACTCATTCAACTTTGCGAACGTCTTGTCGTGTCCAAAGTGCTTGACCAATCCTCCACTATGTTTCTCCTTCAGCAAATTCTCCCTCATGGAGCATTTCGAAATACACAGTTGATTACCTTTAAACAATAATCCTTCCTGGATCATGTATACTTTCCATTGGCTTCTATCCCTGATAATTGGATTCTCAGCTACTTCATACACCTCCTTAAAATCTGGATCATTTATGTACATGTTCCTGAGATCATCAAAACCCAACGTTTTGACTCTGAACTCCTGCAATAGCAAACACTTCCTGCTCAAAGCATCAACAACTTTGTTAGCAGTACCAGAAATATGTTTAATCACAAAACTAAAATTTTGCATATATTCCACCCATTTGACATGTCTTTGATTCAACTTCTCTTGTTCAGTCACAAAATGCAGTGCATGATTGTCACTGTATAAGACAAATTCCTTCAGGATTAAGTAATGTCTCCATTTTTTCAATGCCTGAATGATAGCATAAAACTCCTTATCATATGTGGAGTACTTCACTTTTGCTTCATTCAGCTTCTCATTGAAGTATGCTATTGGCCTGTCATCTTGACTCAAGACTGCCCCTATTGCAAATCCACTTGCATCGCATTTCACTTGAAATGTCTTTTGGAAATTAGGCAACACCAAAATCGGTTGTTCCGTGATATTCCTCTTCAACAAATTAAAACTCTTCTCGGTTTCTTCTGTCCAGTGAAAAGATTTATGTCTCTTCCTCACTGTGTCCATCATCGGTGCACTAATTCCACTGAAATTTCTGATGAACGTTCGGTAGAAACTAGCCAATCCGTTAAAACTTCTCACCTCAAATATGTTCTTCGGTGATGGCCAATTCTTAATCACTTCCACTTTATCTAGATCCATCCTTAATTTATCTACAGAAATAACAAATCCCAGATAAATGAGCTCTGTCTTCATGAATGAGGATTTCTTCATGTTTATCAGCAACTTCTCCTGCTGTAACCTCTTCATCAATGTAGCTAAGTGTTTTAGATGCTCTGCCACTGTTTTACTGAAAATAAGTATGTCATCCAAATATACGATAACTAATTTTTTGATGAAATCCCTTAGGACTTCGTTCATCAACCTCATGAAGGTAATCAATGCGTTTGTTAAGCCAAACGACATAACAATCCATTCATACAACCCTTTATTGGTTTTGAATGTTGTCTTCCATTCATCACCTTCTCTCATGCAGATTTGATGATAACCTCTTTTCAAATCAATCTTTGAAAATAATTTTTCTCCACTCAAGCAATCCATCAGATCATCCATCTTTGGCAGTGGAAATATGTACCTGATGGTTATCTTGTTGATTTCCCTAGATTCAGTATACATCCTCCAGCCTCCATCTTTCCTCGGACTGAGTACTATCAGAAAAACACATGGACTCAAGATTTCTTTGACCAAACCTTTGTCGAATAAATCCTGGACTTGTCTTTTGACCTCCTCATTCTCCTGCGGCATCAATCTTTACGTGGCTTTGTTTGGAAAACTAGCTCTTGGTATGAGCTCAATATGATGACTCACACTGCTGATTGGTGGCAACGAACGAGGTAGTTCATCCACTACTATGTCAGCGGACTCTTCCAGCAGTTCCTGAATCTCTTTTGGTAAATCATCTACTCTTGTGCTGGTAAAAACAATCCTAGGTTTCCTGACCACAATGAATTATGGTTCTTCCTTCTTCTTAACCTCGGTAAGAAGTTCCTTCCCACTCATGAGAAGTACAATGTTGCTTACTTCAGGTTTTATTTCCTTATCCTTAATTGGAAGCAACATGTGAGTTCTCCCATTCTTCTCTAGGGTGTATGTGTTCATTCTCCCATCATGAATCACATTCCTGTCATATTGCCATGGTCTACCCAGTAATAGATGACAAACATCCATAGGAATAACATCACAAAGTATCTTATCATTATATCCTCCTATATTAAATTCAACTAAACATTGTTTAGTGATCGTTACCTGATGTCCTTTTTGTAGCCACAAAACTCTGTATGGGCTTGGATGATCAATCGTCTCCAGCTCTAGCTTTTCTACCATCTCTGTAGAAATGAGATTATTCGTGCTACCACTGTCCATGATGACCTTGCATACCCTATCTTTGGTTTTGCAAGGAGTTCGAAAAAGTCTGTTTCTTTGGACTGAACTCTCCACCTCCTTCTCTGGTGTCAAAAGAGCTTTTTGCATCATCAACGATCTTCCGCCTTCAACATCTTCTGCCTCAACATTCCACCTCTGTGCTTCAGCGATGTGAGTCTCTCCTCCTTCTTTCTTTTTATTTTGACACTCACAAGACTTGTGCCCATTCTTTTCACATGTGAAGCATGTTATTACTCCACCTCTTCCTCTTCCTCTACCTCTAGTACGAGGAAAAACATTATTATCAGCATACTCTCCTCTCTGTTCGGTATGTTGTCCTCTATGTTCATCATATTTCCCTTGCTATGAGGTTCCACCCCTCTCAGTTCGAGTCTGAGGTTTCTTCCAGTCCTCCTTGGATTTTTGGTTCTTATCCTGGGCAACTGATTTGCCTCTGGGATGAATTTTTCCTCGGCCTCTTTGACCCTACTTTCGGCTCAGCTTCTCTTCCACTTTCAGAGCCATCTGATAAGCATCTTCCACCGTCCGAATGGCTACCATGCTCATCTCATCCTGGATGTCGTATCTCAGGCCATTCATGTATCTGGAAACCTTTTCATCATCGCTCTCCCGATGACCTGCCCTGATGTTCAGTCTATAGAATTCTTTAGTGTATTCTTTCACTGTCATAAGCCTCTATCTCAAGTTCTGCATTCTCCTAAACAAAGTAATTTGATAATCTTTGGGGATGAATTTCGCCTTCATATTTGCGATCATTCTGTCCCATCTTTTGATCTTTTGCTTGCCTTTGCAGTGTCTGTTAGCTTGTAGTTCATCCCACCACAATGTTGCATTTCCTTTTAATCTCGTGATTGCATGTTTGACCTTTTTGTCTTCTTCGACATATTCATAGTCAAAATATGTGTCCAGATCTCTAATCCAGTCTAGAAGCTCCTCTGCATCCATATTTCCCTCATAAATTGGAATGTCCATTTTCTCTCTTGCACCCATTCTTGCAATATCTCTAATCAAATGTTCGTTTGCTGCATCTTCGGCTGCGACTTCGTCTTCTTCATGTTCAGCCTCAATTTCACTTTCGAAATCACTAAGATCCCCATCACTGACGGTGCGCCTTTGTGCTGTCTCCATGTCTTTGAGTCTGGCTCGTAGATCATGCATCTCTCTCTCCGTGGATGGATCATTCATCTGCCTACCTCTTCTTCTCGGCATTTCCCTGTCCTCTGGAAGATCAGGTATTTTCCTATCCCTTGTCCTTGGTGGCATGGTGAATTCTCCTTTTCCCTGCTACAGAAAGCAAAGAAACCTTTCTGAGCTTTGATACCAGAAATGATGACGCGCTACCACTCCACAACCCGCAGGTCAGAAGGTCACGTGCACAAGATCTTTCCCCTACACTAGCCCGAAGGGCTCTCGGAAATGGCTCCTCTATTTCCCTTTCGGGAAATCTCCACCCACAGTCAACTTCAAGAAATCCCCCTTGTATTCAAGAGATAAGACTTCACACTTCCACAAATCCGGTGGTCAAAGGCCTTGTTTCTCAATCTCTGAAAACCCAAAAAAAGTCAACGCTGACCCTTTCTCTCCCTGTTTCGGATTTCTCCTTATCGCGATTTTGGCGGTCGCGATGTCAAGAAACTTGTCTCCTCGAATTCCGAAACCCGATTTGACAAAACGCCGATGCACTTGCAAGCTTTGAACTTTCAATGGTCTTTCACTCTGTTGGGACTTCAGACTTCGTGATATCGCGAATCCTAATGTAAGGATTTTGGAACTTCACTCCACGAAACCCCGAAATGGTCAACTGAATTGACTTCCTCGTCGAAAATGCGCCACCTGTCCTCTCTGCCGATTCTTGTGGCCCACATGATCCTTTTGTCCCTTCAAGACTTCACGTTTCGTGATTTCCCGATTCCCGTTGCAAAGATTATGGGACTTCCACTCGCAAAAACCCAAAATACAAGTTCACGGGTAAATCCAACGGCTCCTGTGGCTTGGATCTACGGTTCTACTCCTCCTGAGCTGAGAACCTTTAGGAATAATCACAGTAACTCCCTTGCTCCTTCATGAGATCTGACAGCTCACGGGACTTCACGGATTCTCCACAGAGAATTCCAACCGTCCATCTCTTTCCTTGAGAACTCGTCCTCCTACGGTCCGACATCGCTACACCTTCTTTCAAATTTTCAAGGTGCTTGGCCTCGTGCCTTCCTTCGACTCCTTTGAAGGTTCAAATCCTTCTGAAATTTCTCATGATTTCGAGTCTTTCATAAAACCCTTGCACGCACTCCTTGTGGTAGACTTTCAAGCACTTCCAAGTGTTGAAATCCTTCGACTCTGTGCACACCTGCAGCAGCAGTCTGTCAATACTTCACTTAGGTTCGCAACTCTGAGACTTAACTCGGCCTGTGCACTCCTTTCACGGCTCCAGTGCCTGACTGCACTTCTGTGTGAATGAGAACAAAAGCTACCCTATCTGAGCTTTTAGAGACAAACCTCTGAACCCTTTTTCAATGCACTCCTTGTGGACAATTCAACTGCACTCCTTGCAGGAACTCTTGCTCAGATAGAGAAACAATTGAAACTCTTCTCCCTTACTCTCTCTCTCTCTCTCTGATTTCATACATTCAACAAGAAATCATTCATACATAGCATACAAGAAAATGTACAACATAAAGAGTAAAATAACCACGAGCATAACATTCAAAGATGCATACACAGAGAATATTTGAACACCATGAGTCTGAATCAAAACCTTCTTGTATTTATTCAGAACCTCTCTACATGGAATTCACTATACATCTCTTTGCTTCTTTTCTATGTTCTCAATTGGCATACCCTTCATGCTCTTCTCTTCACGCTTTTCTTTACAATACACAATGAGGGTGTCTATATCCCATTTCCCTCTTGCACTCTAAAACTGTCTAATCTAACATTCAATTCTATCTACTTTCATTAACTACTATAAATTCCTTCTACCTACTAAGGACGAGAGTGTATCGCTCAAGGTCCTTTTACATTTTACAAGTGCGCTCCTTCTTAATTATCTCATTTAAGATTGGCACATTAACTTCAAGATAATTTCAAAATTTGCGCTGGGCGCTTGTCCAGCTGTCCGTTGTCTCTGCGCTGGCTCGCTTGAGATGCTCCTACATCAGAAGGACGAGATGAGAGGTCATATGATTGAGGTAGATTTGAATACTTTGGATCCCAATTTTTTTGATAATTTACATTATTTATTTATAAAGTTTAAATCTTTGATGTTGATCTTAGCAACTTGTGGTATTGATAAGTCTAAAAAAGTGTACCAACTTATTCTAACAATCTTGGCCTAGCATCTAGGACCAGAATATGTTGTCTATGTTTCCACTTTCCATTCAGGAAGGTATCTTGTGGGAACAAATTGGAAGATGCCTACCATGGATCAATTCCTTGATTCTCTCACACATGAGTAGGAAAAACTCAGTCATATGGGCCTCATCAAGGATACCAAATCACATGCACTCACCATGCATGATGGAAAAGGACCATCCAAACAAAACGAGAAGGGGAAACATAATGAGAAAGAGGTATATTCCAAACCATTTAATGTTTCTTCGAGTTCCAAAGACTCTTCATATTCCAAGAAGACAAAGAAGGGAAATCAATACACTTACTCCAATAAACCGAATCATCAAGAATCCACATCCATGAAGAAACAAATTGATCTTATGGCATAGGAACTTCATCAGAACAACCTTGGAAACTTCATTCCAGAGGGAGTCGAGAAGCAGAAGGAAGAAAATACTTCTCCTAAGGAAGGTAATCATCATGCTCTTATTTTAATTAATTCCTCATCTGACTCATGGATTATGGATTTTGGGGCATCACGTCATATGGCAATGAAAAGGGAAGTTTTTACTTCTTTGAGTCCATGCTCAATACCCCGTATTCTCATGGGGGATGATGCTCTAGTAGCAGTTGCAGGAGAGGGAAGAGTGGAACTCCATAATGGAACTTTTGAGAATGTTTTACATGTTTCAAATATTTCTATGAATCTACTCTTAGTTTATCAAATCACTCAAAAGGTAAAAAGGTTGAGTTTACATCAGACTTAGTTTCAGTAATTGACATGCATGAAAATTCTATCATTGCAATTGGTTAGGTGGATCACAAGTCAAGGTTGTATAAATTCACTAAGTTTTTTGGCGATGACTCCTCTTTTCTACTTACACATAAGGATATTTCTTAGCATGCACCTCCAATGAAACATGCATATACTTGTGTGCTTCCATCAGTTACAGACATCAGATATGATTCCATACACTCAGATTCTATACATGGAAATAATCAAGTCGGTCAATCAGATAAGAAGCCAGTGTCGAAGCTTTAGCAGATGCCCAAGAGGGAACTGTTCACACTTCAGGAAATA
>ML840099.1:27380-42590 GCA_009831015.1 Picea engelmannii | reverse complement strand
TATGAGAATATCAAATGTGATGTTGTTGTGAAATATTATTGATGTTTTATGGTATTGGTAACATACAAGTTGTAAGGAGATTGATAAGTCATTGCAGAGTTACTATAATAAGATTGTGACGGGTTTTCATTCCAGGGTATTGTTGTTAAAATTGATTGGAGTGGTTAACAAATGTAATGCCTTCGAACTAGGCACAATCTATTGTTATGAGTTAGTACCTGAGGAATAGAAATAAATTGATTTTACACTATTTTTAAAGGTGGTTTGGGTAACACTTGATTATTGGAACTAAATGGAGATTTGGACTGGAATTAATGCTAATTGAGTCGTATATAATGCCCCCTTTTTCCATGTTTTGTCGTTGTCCGAGTCCTTCTTACTTGCGCCTTCCTAAAGGACATGTTGTTCATACAATTTTTGTTGTACGAGTTCGTAATCATTTTATTGCTTGGTCATTTTGTTGGGCGGGACGTAGACACCTCCATGTTCCTCAGAACAGTCGCCAGCCCTGAGACCTTAAATGGTTAAAATCAATGGGAACCTGGGCTTGAGCACTGCTTATGTGTCTTGGAGGTCCTAACCATTGCGGGGTAGGATGGAGGGGTAGTCAGTTTTACTTATTGTATCAAGAGTCTCGGGCCCTTTAAAGGCAGGGTTTCCACTCTTGCGACACACCTGAGGGGATTACTAGTTTCTGCCTGAGCAGTTGGCCAGGAGCCTATCTGACCTTATCTCTCTCTGGAGCAGAGGACTAAGATTAAACACCCTTCTTTTCTGTGCAGAAATAGTAAACTCTGCTACTATGGATTCTTCCCTCTGTGACTGTACAGTACATAACCCCTTGTGTCATTTTCTGCCTGCAGTTACTTGTTGTGCATCTTATATCTTCTTTTTGTGATCATTGTGGTTGCATCTTGTGAGTCGTCGGGTGGCGACGTAGCTTCAAGTATGTCTGTTTCCTTTTACACGCGTGCACACACCTTAAACAAAAAAAAAAATTGCACTTGTCCTCAGGGTTGTTATCGTAACGCGGAGGATGTTACATATGGTATCGGAGTCGGTTCAACCCGTGACTTGGGATTTGTTGTGGCTTCCGTGACATGATTTGATTGATTCTACTGTTGTTGATTGAGTTGATTGTGTGCGTTTAGGTAATCATGGTTAGAGGACGTCGCGGAGGGGTCTAACCCCCTGGGAGGTGAGCAGGTTCTCAGACAGAAGAATATCACAGTTGGCGATGTCGTGGGGATGATGAGATCTTTTCAGCGCATGTCAGAGGCACTGATCAGATGATTGGACAGAGATGAGGCCAGGGCGTTGACACCCGCTAAGGTTCTGCTATGCACACCGGCCGTTACGGGTAGCATTCACCGTGAACTCGAGAAGGTCAAATTTCCTGAGTTCTTTGGTTCCCCAGACGGTGCAACCGCCGAGGCATGGTTGGAGAATATGGCGATGTGCTTCGCACTTCGTGATTATACCTCCAACATGAAGGTCTGCATGGTGGTCATTCAACTGAAGGGGACCGCTCTTCTATGGTGGAAGACACTCCTGCCGCAGTTGAACATGGCTGTCGAAGACGTGTCATGGGAACTATTCGAGGAACAGTTTCGAGAGAGGTACCTTTCAGAGGAATTCATTGAGCGTCAGCTTAATGAGTTCAACGCTTTATGACAAGGAGGTCGTACGATGACCGAGTACGAGGCACGCTTTATGGAGCTGCTCCGGTATGCTCCACACCTTAACACTGAGAAGCTCAAGGTCAATCGGTTCGTGTTTGGCCTTAACGACAACCTGCGTGCAAAAGTTAGAATCTTGATGCCTCAAACCTTGCACGACGCTGTCCAAAAGGCCCTCATAGCAGAGGAGGATCTTATCAGCGGGGGTCAGACCAAGACTCCAGTGAGACCAACAGGGTAGGGCTCATCTGGAATGTCGTAGCACCAGACACCAACAAGACATACGTCGGGATATCGTGGCTTCGAGAGGGTATCCACGTTCACTACACCTCGACGACCGCTGCCTCAGCAGCGGACACCTTATCGAGGACCACAACACCAACAACAGCGTCGCCCGCAACACCAGCAGTTTAGGCTTGTTCAGTAGAACAGACCAGGGTTCCAGGCCGGTGGGCAGTCATCTTCTACTTCGGGTACCAGGACTACTGGGCCAAAGAAGGGGTGTTGGACGTGTGGGGAGCCACACTACCAGCGCGATTGTCCTGTGGAGAGGACCAGGGCGTCCGGACCAACCGAACCCGCTACCGTGGGAGATATGGGAAAGGCCCATCGGATACATGCAGCGGTGAATAACCGCCAGGCAGAGCACCAGTCGACTGTGCTCGAGACGATAGGTATTGTCGCAGACCATACCCTTAGTATTTTGATAGACCCAGGTTCTACTGAGAATTTCATTTCTCGTGCAATGCTAAAAAGGATTAAGGTAAAGGCAGTCGAACAGGACGAGTTTAGCTTTGTAGAGATGGCTTCTGGAGCTAAACAGAAGGTTGGAGGAAAGGTTACGGCATGTGCCCTTAACCTGGGAGAGTTTGTCATGAGGGTAAACTTGTATGTCACAATCTTAGGATCTTATGACATCGTGATTGGCATGGATTGGTTGGAATCGCATGAGGCAATACTCAACTATAAGACGAAGAGGTTGATCTTGGTCGATGATGAAGGACAGAGATGGGTGATCGTAGGACGGAACCAGGGAGTATCCCTGAGGTTCGTCTCTTCCTTACAGTTGCGGAAGAGTATGCGCAAGGGGTGCAAGATTTTTCCGATCCTTGCGCTAAACGAAAAGGGAGTAGCAGAAGATCTAGAACAACTTCCGGTGGTGAAGGAGTCTGAGGACGTATTTCCAGAGGATTTACCTGGGATGCCGCCAGAAAGAGAATTGGATTTTACCATAGACCTGAAACGAGGGACTGAACCGATAGCAAGAACGCCTTATCTGATGTCGACCCTGAAGTTGCAAGAGTTGAAAATGCAACTGAAGGAGTTCCTGGACCTGGGTCTGATACATCCTAGTGTGTCACCATGGGGTGCACTGGTTATTTTCATTCGAAAGAAGGATGGATCATGGAGGCTTTGCATTGACTACCGTCAACTAAACAAGGCTACGAACAAGAATCAGTATCCCTTGCCGAGGATTGACGATCTATTCGATCAAATGAAGGGTGCGACAGTGTTCTCCAAGATCGATTTGCGATCATGGTATCACCAGTTGTGAATCAAGGAGGATGACGTCCCTGATACCACCTTTAAGACGAGATTTGGACATTACGAGTTTACTGTTTTACCATTTGGACTGACAAACGCCCCAGGGGTATTTATGAGTTTGATGAATGGAGTGTTCCGCGAATAACTAGACAAGTTCGTCCAAGTATTCATTGACGATGTCTTGATCTACTCTTGGATGACGGAGGAGAATGATGAGCACTTACGCTTGGTACTACAGTATCTTCAAGAGCACAAATTGTATGTGAAATTGTCCAAATGTTTTTTTTACCAATCGAAGATTCACTACTTAGGGCATGTCATCTCCGGCGAAGGTTGAGGCTATTATGGAATGGCCGGTGCCGACGAATGTATTAGAAGTGCATAGTTTTATGGGTTTAGCAGGATACTATCGATGGTTTGTCGAGGGATTTTCGAAGATAGAAAATCCGATCACGGAATTGCAGAAGAAAAACAAGAAGTTTATTTGGACCGAGAAATGTGCGAAAGAATTTCGAAGGCTTAAAGAGTTGTTGACCACAACACCGATACTAAAGGTCCCTGACATGGACGCAGACTTCTTGGTATGCACTGACGCATCCAAGGAAGGTTTAGGCGGAGTCTTGATGCAAGACGGACGAGTAATTGCTTACATTTCGAGGAAACTGAGAAGGCATGAGGAGAATTACGTGATGCACGATTTAGAGTTATTATCCATCATTTATGCCTTGAAGGTTTGGAGACACTACCTTGTTGGACGAAAATTTGAATTAAAGACTGATCATTGTGGACTACAACATATTTTCACGCAAAGCGACCTAAATGCGCGACAACGACATTGGTCGGAATTGCTTAGCGTGTACGACTTTGAGATTACGTATATAAAGGGGATAGTGAACCGAGTAGCTAATGCTTTGAGTCAGAGACCACGCATCTTTTCGGCGTTGTCTTTTCAGACAAACCTACGTGAGAAGATTCTCACTTTACAGCGTGACGATGACTGGTACAAAGAAGTCGAGGATTTTAACGGACAAAACACAATGATGGTACCATGTTATGAGGGATTTTCTTTTGATAGCGATGGGTTATTGAGGTTTAGAGGTCGGATTTGCGTACCGCCAAATGATGAGTTGAGGATGTTGATCCTGAGCAAGGCTCATAGAGCAGTTTACATGGCTCACCCAGGAGTCATGAAGATGAGGGCAGACCTTAAACCCTTATTCTTCAGGAAGGGTATGAAGGCTGACATAGTCAACTATGTGGCCAGATGTCTAGAGTGTCAGCAGGTAAAGGTTGAACATAGACACCCGGCTGGATTACTTCAACCACATGCCATTCCGAAATCGAAATGGGAAGTTATTTCAATGGATTTTATTGTTGGATTTCTACTGACGATAATGAGACATGACTCGATTTTTGTAGTAGTAGACACTCTGACGAAGAGTTCTCACTTTATTCCTATACGTATGACGTATCAGGCACCTGACATAGCGAGATTTTTCATCAGTGAGATTGTGAGGCTACATGGCGTGCCTAAAAATATTATATCCGATCGAGGATCGGTGTTTACTGGACGATTTTGGACGAGTTTCCAAGAGGCCTTGGGGACCCAACTTAACTTTAGTACTACATAACACCCAGAGACGGACAGACATACAGAACGTACGAACCAAACCTTGGAAGACATGTTGTGCATGTACGTGATGGACCAACAAAAACGTTGGGAGGAATTCTTGCCTCTAGTAGAATTCGCTTATAACAACAGTTACCAGAGCACCATTGAGATGGCGCCTTTTGAGTTTCTTTATGGGCGACCGTGTCGGACGCCCTTGAGTTGGGATCAGCTTGAGGATAGGGTCCTCGTGGGACCAGAAGCGATCCAAGAAATCGAAGAACAAATGCAAACCATAAAACAAAGGATTAAAGAAGCGCAGGATCGGTAGAAGAGTTATGCCGATGCGCACCGAGTCGACCGTGGCTACGAGGTCGGCGATCGAGTCTTCTTGCGGGTTAAACCGCATAAGAGTTCAATAAATTTTGGAAAGGGAGCTAAACTCTCTCCTAGGTTCGTGGGACCTTTCGAAATTGTGGAGAGAAAGGGGTCCGTGGCCTATCGACTAGCCTTGCCTGATTCTTTGAGGCGTATGCACGATGTATTTCATGTATCTGTTTTGAGACATTATATTAGTGATCCTACACACGTGATTGACATGAGTTCCTTGCAGGTATCAGACGAGGGAGCGCTCATGGCTGAGCCGGTCCGCATCTTGGATCATCGCGTTCGACATTTACGACGTCGAACGGTAGATCAGGTCAAGGTCTAGTGGGACAGTTATAGTCTGCACTCGGCGACTTGGGAGGACGCATATGATATGCGCCAGAAGTTTCCATTTTTGTTTGATAGATAGACTTATGATAGTGTGATACTTTTATTTCGGCATTTATACTGAGAAACTTCGGGACGAAGTTTAGACCAAGAGGGGGTGTATGTAACATCCCGCTCTGGCGCACTGAGAAAACTTATTCTTTGAGGACACTTTCTCGCAAGTGATCTGGACTTTTCTGGTGTTAAAACATTTATACTTGATTATGATGTGTTATGATAGACGACATGATGTTTTACTACTTGATGTAGAGAGGTGCTATTGACTCAGTTTTATTGAGTGTGCATGGTTTTGGACCTTGAGGATGCAGAGGCATCAGTGGAACCCCTTGGACTCCGGATTGAGTCAGGGAGTGTGATATTTGGGTTGATTTATTTACCATGATATGTTATTGATTTTATGATATGTTGTTGACATGTTCTGACATGATGGTTGATGATGCAGGCTGACAATAGCTTGCCGACTAGACTCACATATGGAGTAAAGGGGCCACACACGATTTCCAGAGAGGTTGAGGGAGAGGTGTGGACAGCAACCCTGCCACAACCTACTAACACTCATGTCGTGGCTCGAACTGTAGGTTAATGATTACCTAGTTCGAGAGGATCCACGATGCCATGAGGGCAGACCGCGACAGTCGCTCACGATGATTCTAAGGAGCGCGCAATAAGGCGGGGGACTTATTCCTTAGAGCCCTTAGTCTCCCACAAGTTCACCTGGCGGAGTGTTGACTCCAGGGGTTATAGATGTCTACCAATTAGTCATGTAGGCAAGTGGCATCCTTGGAGCACATGGTTCATCCAGAAGGGCACGTCGCGCAAAAGAAACACAAGTTGGCGAGTGGCACCCTTGGAGCACGTGGTGCATCCTGAAGGGCACGTCGCGCAACAGAAACAAACGAGGCGAGTGGCACCCTTGGAGCACGTAGTGCGTCCTGAAGGGCACGTCGCTTAGATGATGATGATGAGACAAACCTAGATGACCCTAAGACCTTAATACCTTAAGAAATTATTAAAACGACTCCCCTAATTAATTGTCGCCCAGTTTAAATCTAAGCCTAAGCCTAAAAACCTTTCTAAGATAAAATTTCGATTGACCCTAGAAAAAAAATAAAAAATAAAAATAAAAAATAAAATATAAAAATAAAAAAATAATGCTGTAAACTAAAACCCACTTATGTAATGATTTTAGTCTTCTTAAATTTATGGGGGGTAAAGTAATGAGTGGGATAAATTAATTGAAACCCGTGGTTTTTAAATTATAAAGAAGAAATAAAATTACTAAAGTGTGGGAGTGTAAAAGTTATGATTTTAAAAATAAATTGAAAAGATTAATTAGCGCATTTATCTTTTTGGTTAAAAAAAAAGAAAAAGAAAGGAATAAATAATAGAAATATGGAAACTAGTAATAAAGGAAACATATTAGAGGAAAGTGTGGGACATAGGGTAAAAAGAAAAAAGGAATCAACAATTAAGAACTTCCTATAATGAACTAAAATAGCAACTTCTTTTAGGGAAAGTTATTAAAAGCATGTAAGGGGATCTAGGGACACCTAGGAGTAGTTTTAGGAGCGACTATAGGTGGGTGAGGAAAATGAGTCTTCTAATATTTTTAAAGAAAATAATTTTGGGGAAATGTGGGGGATGAGTGACACTTGGACGACAGAGAATTTGTAGAGGATTTCATTAAAACTTAATTTGATAGTTATTGAGGAAAGTAGGTGGGTCTCAGATTTCTATAAAGGAAAGGGAAGATGAGGAAGAAGGGGGAACGGTTAGTGTAACGTTATGTTGCTGGATTGTGGCTTGACTGATTGCTTGTGAGGAGTTGGGTTTTTCTTAGCTCGGATTGGAGTGGTAGCTCAGCCTTGCGAGGCGAGCTGAGAAGCTAGACTTATCTTCTGAAATTGTGTGGCCCCTTTGTGGCTTGGGGGGCTAAGGGGGAAGCAGAGTACCCCTAGTGATTGGCTGGGAGGTACCGGTGAGGTCGCTACGGTCGGCAAGCAGGAGCGGCAAGGAGCGCGGGACATCAATTGAGGCGTGGACATCAATCGAGGGGGTCGAAAGGGAAAAGGTACGCGTGTTATTCGGTAGAGTAGAATGTTGGATGTAATTCTTCGTCGTAATTTTATTGTTGTATAATTTTACCGCCAATGACCACCACGGTGATAGTTAGCATGCATGGTAAAATTTTTATTATTATTATTCATAAATTTATCTCTGAAGTTAGGTGTGTTGGCGTAATTATTGGTGTTGTATTTGAGTCTGGTTGCGCCTGAACTAGTTCTCCTACCATACTCGATTTTGACGTAAAGTTATGACTGAACCTTACTGAATAAATTGTCTGAATAAGTTGCTGGAATCACTTTCTGTGTCGCGCTGCCAATATATTCTTCCCATTTATGTTACACTGCCATCTGTTTTTTTCCCTCGCTAAATTCCTTGCTTTTCAACCTCTGGCATCTGGTTTTCTCTACACATTTTTACTTCTACACACTGGAAAACTTTGTCATGCTAAATACCTTGGCAACAGACTGTTCCTCTTCACGTTTCACCTCGGCAACTAGAATTTCCCTTTTCGTTTTAACCTCAGAAATCAACTTTTTCCACTTAAGCATGTTACTGCAGCGAACTGGAGTTTTCCTCTGCGTTGAATGATGGAACTTCTCTGTGTTTTATCTCTGCATTTTTGGTTAATTCCCTGCGGTTTTGTGAACCTTCTCTGTGTTTTTGGTGTGATTTCCTTGCGTCGTTATAGATAAACTCTCTACGTCCTTGGGTTAACCAACACAGCGAATGATACCCACGCGTTTCATCCTTTCATACTTTGCGTCGTTGTCTTACCCTCTCTGCAAATGCTGATTACACTTCTCTGCGTTTTTATGGCTAAATTCTCTGTGTATTGGTTGTATTGCTCTGTGTATCTAACGATTAAAGTTTTTCTGTGTTTCTGTTATATCCCTTTGTGTTCTAGGGGTTCGATTTCTCTACGTTTGTATATCCTTTCGTTTTATTGTTAATTTCTTCGACGATTGGGTAGGGATGCCCCCATAAGAATGACCACGCAGCCTCTGTTACTATTCCAGCCTCTGTTACATAGCCTCTGTTATTATTTCGGCCTCTATTACGCAGCCTCTACTACTTGTCAGTTGTTACTATTTCGGCCCTTGTTCTTTTCACACTTTGGGCTTTATGGTTAGGGTTGATACGGTTGTAGAGTTATGGTTATTATTTTTTGAGAGCCCATGTCAGTGAAAACAACGTATCCATTGCCATCCGTTCTAGTAACCAGTTGTAATCGTCCTGGCCAATCATCTCGTAGCCAATCATCTTAAGCAAAAAAGAACTCTATTTCCATTCGAAAATTTGCAAAATTTGTTCTATTAGTGGATGGATTAGTTATGTTTAGTTACATCCAAATGTAATTCAATCTAGAGTTATACAAATTTGTGAACTGTTGATAATGTCAATGGCGTTCTTATAACCAATTTATTTAAAACATAGATTAACTTAATGAAATATTTAAAACGATCATTTACATCATACAATGCATAACAATGTAAACCTTTTTGGTTGACAGTGATTAACCTAGTATTTAAAGTATAGATTAACATATTGCAATATTTAAAGCATTGCTTAACATAACACAATTTATGACAATGCATTTAATTTTTTTTTTTTACAATATAAGTTATAATAGAAAATATGTTATTATAATTAGACAACGAGATTCTTCAACAAATCTTTAATAATACTGTCGCAATATTTAGCCACCTAGTTCTGCCTTTCCTTCATAAAATTATGACATTGATGTATGCTTGAACGTGAGTGGTTTTATTACAGTTGGCTTACATTATTAGCAGTGAAATAGTTCTGTTTTTCCCTTCCTAAAAGATTGATAATTATTATTCCAACGAATGTAATGGACTACAATGTAATATAAAGAGATGTTAATTTTATTTGTTTTAGGATATGACCAATGTAAAGAAATGCGTAATGTTAGTGCAGATGGTAAGGTTAATGTCAAGTGATATAATGGAATGTTGATATAAGGTCATGTAATAGATCGCTATTGTTGGGGATGTGAAAGGTTACTGTAATTTAATTTTAATGTTATCCTAATGGCAAGGTTATGGCAGTAGAAAATGCAGTGTTGATAGTGTTTTAAGTTATTGTAAAATTTGTATTAATAACATACATGAAGTAAGGTGATAGATAGTTATTGCAAGGTTATGAGAATATCAAATGTGATGTTGTTGTGAAATATTATTGAAGTTTTATGGTATTGGTAACATACAAGTTGTAAGGAGATTGATAAGTCATTGCAAAGTTACTATAATAAGATTGTGATGGGTTTTCATTCCAAGGTATTGTTGTTAAAATTGATTGGAGTGGTTAACAAATGTAATGCCTTCGAACTAGGTGCAATCTGTTGTTATGAGTTAGTACCCGAGGAATAGAAATAAATTGATTTTACACTATTTTTCAAGGTGGTTTGCGTAACACTTGATTATTGGAACTAAATGGAGATTTGGACTGGAATTAATGCTAATTGAGTCGTATATAATGCCCCCTTTTTCCATGTTTTGTCGTTGTCCAGGTCCTTCTTACTTGCGCCTTCCTAAAGGACATGTTGTTCATACAATTTTCGTTGTACGAGGTCGTAATAATTTTATTGCTTGGTCAGTTTGTCAGGCGGGATGTAGACACCTCCATGTTCCTCAGAACAGTCGCCAGCCCTGAGACCTTAAATGGTTAAAATCGATGGGAACCTGGGCTTGAGCGTTGCTTATGTGTCTTGGAGGTCCTAACCATTGTAGGGTAGGATGGAGGGGTAGTCAGTTTTACTTATTGCTGATTAATTTTCTGTAAAGAATCCAGTGTCATATCAAGAGTCTCGGGCCCTTTAAAGGCAGGGTTTCCACTCTTGCGACACACCTGAGGGGATTACTAGTTTCTACCTGAGCAGTCGGCAAGGAGCCTATCCGACCTTCTCTCTCTCCGGAGCAGAGGACTAAGATTAAACGCCCCGCTTTTCTGTGCAGAAATAGTAAACTCTGCTACTATGGATTCTTCCCTCTGTGACTGTACTGTACATAACCCCTTGTGTAATTTTCTGCCTGTATTTACTTGTTGTGCATCTTATATCTTCTTGTTTTGATCATTGTGGTTGTGTCTTGTGAGTCGTCGGGTGGCGACATAGCATCAAGTATGTCTGTTTCCTTTTACACATGCGCACACACCTTAAACAAAAAAAAAACAAATTGCACCTGTCCTCAGGGTTGTTGTCGTAACGCGGAGGATGTTACAAATGTGAAGTAAGAAAAACAAATCACACAAGATTTCATTTCTAATTTATCCATCTTATGAATTCAAAGTTGTGATGTTTTACAAGTTTGTAAAAAGTTTTTTTTTTAAGAGATATTTTATAATCAATATTTAAGAAATCCATTATATTAAAAGACACCACTTCACATAACACATCCCATCCCAAAGAAATATAAACAAGTGCAGCATGCTGCGATATGTTGCGATTTACTCAAATGTATGTAATTCCTTTGCTTTTGAGGTTTCTCATTCTTCTACGGTGTGCTAGTGCTTTAGCTCATTTTTATAATTAAAATGTCATTTCAAAAAAACCTAAATTTATTTTGGAGACTAGAGTTTCTATCATATGTCTTCATAAGTAGCTGGTTTTTTGAATAACATTTTTTAGTGTAGAGTGGAGGTTTTGCGTTCGTAGAGATTATGCCAAATAATGGTTTCATAACTACACATTTGGAAAAATAAGAAAATAAAATAAAAAAAGAGTTGTATTTCATAGGTCAATGATAACTTACCAAAAGAATTAAAAATGGTTTCATAACTACACATTTGGAAAAATAAGAAAAGAAAATAAAAAAAAAGAGTCTTATTTCATAGGTCAATGGTAACTTACCAAAAGAATTAAAAATGGTTTCATAACTACACATTTGGAAAAATAAGAAAAGAAAATAAAAAAAAGAGTCTTATTTCATAGTTCAATGGTAACTTACCAAAATAATTAAAAATGGTTTCATAACTACACATCTGAAAAAATAAGAAGATAAAATAAAAAAAAGAGTCTTATTTGTTATAAAATTATTTTATCAATAGAGTTGTACCTTATAAGAAAGTGACTCATATATAGTCATGTCAAAATTAATTTTAAACCTCGAATGAAGTGAAGGTTGCAATAGTATTATCAATTTATTGACCAATGAAAGGTCATAAAAATACCAATTTTGTTGTATTGAAAAATACATTTTTTTATTTGTTATGTTCAACATTAAAATTTATACACATTTTTTAAGTCAACATAAAACTAATATCAAAGTCAATGCTAACTCATTGCTATATATTACCTCGTAATACACTTCACAAAACACATGCCATCCCAAAAGAATTAAATAATAAATAAAAATATATCTTATAGTTATAAAAACCACTGCAAATGTCAAAAATAAACTTTTCTATCTTCAACACCACCTCACATAACACATCTCATCCCCAAAAAATTAAATAATAAATAAAAAGATATCTTACAATTATAACTCTCCAAAATGCCAAAAATAAAATTCTTGAAATATAATTTTAAATAATTTTAAAATAATAAATAAGGAATATATTTTAAAATTATAAAATCAATTCCAAAATGTCAAATATAGATTTGGATGATATTATTTAAAGTAATTTAAAAACAATTTTATAATCGATAAAAACAATTGTTGACTTATCCCATTATGATTAGCAAAGCTCCAAAGAGGTTTAATCCTCCTCTTAATGGAGTTTTGAGCACCTTGATTCCAGGAAATATATTTGTAAATCGAAGAACAATCTCCCGTGAGTCTGATTTAATGCTGCATTTCAGCTCTCATACTACCTTAAATTTACCTTCGTTTACAATGGGTTATTGTTAAACAAATTTAATATATTTGTAAATGATTTCTGTCCATTTCCATGATCTTCACAAGCAGTTGTTATTAATTATATATAAATAGATCTTGATGAGATGGATCTTTGGACGAAAGTTCTACAAGGATTCCTTTGATTTCATATTTATTTAATTATTGTTAATGGAGACGAATCATTTCGGGAGTACCAGTCAGGCGAAGGCTATACACCATGCAGCAACCCAATCATTGGGAAGTTGTTGCATGGTGTATTAATGGCACTTCTCCATGCCCATACCATGGGCGATACCATGCACCATAAAACCTGGGATCGCATTTTTTTTCACGGCGAGGCACCATAAACCATGCACCATAAATGCGTCCACTCACCTGTCACTCGTCGCTCGCCGCTCGCCGCTCAATCTTGCCGTCGTATCTTGCACGTTAATGGGAATTAACGCATGGAGTAATTAACCACCAAACGCGTCCTCCAGCCTACCTTTGATTGACCAACACCAGCGCTTCGTTCAAGCCTGCGTCCTCCAGCACACCAGCACTTCGTTCAATCCTGCGTCCTCCAGCACATAAGTAACCTTTGATTAACCCTGCGTCCTCGAGCGAGCTTCACGGTAAGACTTCGCCTATAGCCTCATACATTTGTTCTGTATTTTTTAATCATTGTTTTGTTTAATTATTGTATTATTGTCCAGACAACTGAGTCGTTTTATGGAATTGTTTGGGTATAATTGCCCTGTATTTATCTATTTTTCTTTATCCAATAATGGGATATACCCAATAATGGGTATATCCCAAAGAATATATCCAATTTCTTAGCCAATTATTAATAATAGCCAATTATAATTGCTAATAGTAACTAATGATAATTGAGAAGTGGAATACATCTGAAAATTAATTTGGCTGCTGAAAACTATAACTAACTTTTAGCTTTAAGAAAAATTGCATTTTAGTTTTGGGATAATGCTTAGAAGGGTAGAGTTACACTTGAACCTTGGGTGTACCTTTTTTCTTTCGATTTTTTGGGACCAAGAGTTACATTTGCAATCTGAGTTTTTGGGCATGGGACAACTAAATATCAAATTAAAAAAATAAAATGGCTTATTGTTCAGGACAATTAAATTTTACCTAAAATTGGAGATTGTGGCGATCAACTATATCAATATCACCCCTATCATTTGCACTCATTTGATGAGTTTTAAACATTTGCGCTCAAATTTGATGAATTTTAAACAACTAAATTTCAATGTAAGATTTAAAAGTCTAGTGCTCCGATCTTTTATGCTCATTGCTATAAAAATGGAGAATTTCACAAAAATGGAATCTATCAAGTGAGGATTTTTTTTTATCTGTGCTGTACATTTCAAACTTTTAAAATCCTCTAATTTTTAATATGGATTGTTGTTTTAAAATATCTATCTTCATACGAAGATAGATATTTTAGGAAGTTAATAGATTGAGAAGTTAAAGCCTGAGAAGTTTAAAAAATCCAGCGTTAAAATTATATTATGCCCATTTCAAAAAGCAACAGAGATACGCCTGAGAAGGCTTAAAACATTCAGCGTTAAAATTGTTTTATGCCCATTTCAAAAAGAAACATAGATACGCCCCCATTTCGACTGCAGGAGGTTATTTCAATCAAGGTATTGAGAGAAAACCAGTTTTAAACCAATTTGACAGTATTCAATCAAGGTATGGAAACAAAAATCAGGTTTAAACCAATTTGACAGCACAAAATAAGCCAAAATATTGATTCCATAATAAAAATAATATACCCCATCATATACATATACAAAACGGAACCAAATCGAGCCCTCCAGGCACTCGAGAAAGTTCACAAGAGATAATTTCATACTATAATACTCCTAACTACTACTATTCTTCTCTAACCTAATCTAATAACCTGTGGGGAATTTGCAATCGCAATACTCTGCAACCACAAAATAAAAACACAGATCATTAAATTAATACTCAAAAAACAATAGGGTATATCTAGACCGAATTAAAGTTGCGTTGAAAAATATATGATAAAGAATATACCCAAATACAGGGCTAATTTGAATTGATCACCATAGATACTATTAAATTTTATGATTTCTATGTCACTGGGAGATGAAATTAATGTTTAGGTTTTTGTCTCCTAAGGGTAGTATAGTCATTGGTGGTGGTTAGTGTGTTGTTAAGTCACTCCATAATATTAAATTATTAGTTCAAAATTTTGGGGAAAAAATGCTTTCATTTTTAGGGTCATTTTCCAGAAATTAATGCTTTATTTTTCCATTTTTCTTTATACATCCAATATTAAGTCAATTTTCCCAATTTTTCTTTACATATTGAATATCATTTTATTTAGTTGATTTTAATAAACTTTATTTCAGAGAATTTTTTCTATAAAATTGATTTGATTTTAATAAAATTTTGATGAATAACTTATGATGGAATTGTTTGTGTTTTATTTATTTTATTAGTTCATTATTACTTATTTGCATTGGAATTGGTAATGTAATGAAGTGAAACCATTTCTAAGTATTTTAAACGGAGTGTTTTTACCTTTATTATTTTATATTCTTATGTTTATTATAGGTATAGAAAGAAATAGAAGATGTCTTTGATTTTAAGGGTTTTTTACAATACCAAAATAATGGAACCCCTTCCTTTCCTAGAGGCCTAGTATTTAACA
>ML840097.1:23107-37136 GCA_009831015.1 Picea engelmannii | reverse complement strand
CCACATACCACCAAAAATGGAATGACATGTACTATCCATATAGAATAGTATTATCTGAAAATATATCATAACTCATACCATTATCCATCAAAAAAACTTGGGTCCATTACCCAAACCTGGGGTCTCCAACTTCTCATGGCCATAACTCTCTAACCGTGAGGAGTTATGTGACGTTCCACATACCACTGGAAATGGAATGACAAGAAATATCCATCTAGGATAGTTTACCTGACAAATTCATTGTCCTTCATCTTATTATTCCACACTTAAGCATGGGTTCTCTTACTCCACAAAGCGTCTTCCCGTGAGGGCTTTCACCATAAGGGGACCACTTTGGAGTTCATCCATCTTTAATTCTTATCAACCATGACAAGAAAATAATGAGTCATGTTTACATCAAACAATCTTGGGTCCATTACCCAAACCTTTGTACTGTGGGGCTTTCTTCAAGGGTTGACATCAATGACAACCAACCTTAATCAACACTAAGAGCTACATATGAAATGTCAAAGCTTACATATGACTATCCACAAAACCAACCACATAATAGTTACACTAAAATTACCCACATGCATTGCTCTTTGAAATTCTTTAGAATCAAAAGAAAGATTATTTTTTCCATTTGGAAGAACAACATAAAAATATTGGTAAGCATATACCGTAACCTTTTTCATTTCATGGTTGTGATACAACACTACATTCGTATCCAACATAGCTTGTTCAATGTTAAACATTTATTTTTAAATGCCTAGTCAAAATTTGTTGTTTTCTTTTTCTCCAGGTACTTGGAAGCATATATAATGGTGCATAAGTGGACATTATGCATTGAAGTGTCTTGTTACCCAAACCCAGGTTAAGCGATTATTGCATATGTCCTTCACACCATGGCACTAAATCACGTCCTCCAAACTAAGAGAGAAGTTCATGGAAAGACTACAAATAATGAAGCATACTATATTGCCCTTGTTGAAGGGCTAAAAACAACAAAAAAATATGGTGCCAATGATATTGTAGTCTTCACCAACTCAGAATTGATATGTGATCAGATGAAAGGAATTTATCAAGTTCGAAAAGACAATTTAAAACCTCTTCATAAAGAAGAAAGAATTTTTGCTGCTCAATTTAAGTGTTTTACCATAAATTACCATGCGAAGATTAAGATGATGTCAAGTGATTTAGTGTCAAGAGCAATGCCAATTGTAGGTGAAGGTGTAAAAGATGACTTGGTATCACCATCTATGCCAACAAAAGTCATTGATGGACATCGATATAGATCCCCATTGTGTAGATGCTTTCTTCTGATGATTGTTGTTGTGTCTCTAATGGCATGTTTGTTTCACTAAAGAACTCATCACTATACTACATTTGTCTCAAATTGTGAAACTCTTGTAAGGGTGATAAGGGTATAAATCCAAACTTATGTGTATTGTTAGTGATTAAATAAATGAATGAATGTTTTTGAGGTTCTAACTATTAGGATATTTAGACACTTAGGAGTTAGTAAGATCTACTTGGTCTATTATGTTGTTAGGGAAAAGTGTGTTTTCTAGTGTGTTTCTTTAGTATGCATTAGTATGCATTTGTAGTTAGGAAATCCGATGATCACGATATGTTCCCGACATAGAGTGTTCCGACGGTTCATACTCTCTTCGATCTTAACGACCATTGATCTGTGGCTTAACACCCGATTGGTCCATGATCTCTATTTAAAGAGCATGGATGGTCATTTGCCGATGATCGATTGTGAGAAACTCTCTTGTAAAATTTATCTGTAATATTTTTCTTTGCATTAATAAACTACTCCAAGTGGCCACGTTGGCTGGGGCCGTGGATGTTTCCCCGTAGGGGTTTTACCACGTGAAAACATCGGTGTGTTGATCTTTGATCTGGTTATGTGAGTGGTTACTGAAGGTGTTCGTCCTCTGTTGGAATACATGTGTTGTCGAACACTAACTATTTTTTCTTTGTTATTTTACCATGTTTTCTAGAGAAAATCACGACACCTAAACACATGATGTTTCTTGAATGTATTCACAAATGAGTCTAGCACCTCTGTTTTCCATGCCTACGTTATCTTCTTGGGGCCTTGTTTTATTGCAAACATGGAGGTATTTTGTCCTTATTGGTGAGACTAATAAATATGCTTTGATTTGTCTAATTTTTTATTCAAAACACTTATAAAAATAAAATTACAATGTCCTTCTTCATGAGACTAATAAAATGCTTAAATTTGTTTTAAAAAATTATTCAAAATATTTACTTATAAAACACACGAAAATCAATTATGCAAATTTTTAAAATAAAATTTCCAATGGTAATGTTGGAAGTGTCATCTCTCCTCCTTGGTGGAACTAATAAACACATTCTAATCATAATTTGTGTAGAAATTTTGCTCAAAACCATTAAGATACATATAAAACCATTAAGATACATTCTTGTTGAAATTAATAAATACATTGTAATCATATTTGTGTATCAAAAGATTAGAAACAAACATATATAATAATTTAAAATTTAATAATTTTGTAATTTTAAATTAAATTTTAAGCATTTATAGAGTAATTTGAAACTTTGATAATTTTATGATTTCAAATTAAATTTAACATGCTCTCATCACAATTTGTGTAGAAATTACATTTCAACCACTTATAAAATATTACTTTAAACTTTGATAACTTTATAATTCCAACATAACATAATTGGAGAATATATATATATATATATATATATATATATATATATATATATATATATATATATATATATATATATATATATATATATATATATATATATATATATATATATATATATAAAAGACCATTAATAAGTATCTAAAGGTAACTTATTATAATAAATATCTAAATGTAAAGTATTAATTATAATGTATGTTTATATTGAATTTTGAAAAATAATCATAATATATTGTTTATCTTGATTTTTTTTTATATATACGAGGTATTTAATATAATTAATATTTTATTGTTTATTTTTGTTAAATAATTAATTAATATATAAATTTTTATAGTTAATAATAATAATAGAAAATTTTCTAAACCTCTTATACAATTTTATTATGCTATCATTAATAAATAATTAAGTTATATAAATGGATAAAATTATAATTAAAGATAAAGTAAAGTTCCTTTAACTTTATATTAATTTCAATTATCAATTTCAATGGATAAAGTTATTATTAAAGATAAAGTAAAGTCACTTTTCCTTCCATCCAACTTTCAAGGTTTTTCTTCCTTTCACAACCTAAGTGGCCAAGGTTTCTACATTATGGTTTGTGTACTCTAAGTTTTTTTCTTCCTTATGTAATAAAATAGTTTTCCTACTTTTGGTGAGGGAATTTTTGCAAATAAACTAGCAGACACATCTCTCCTCAAAGATATCTATCACCATCCTAGCTATTGTACTTGTGCAATATTTTTTAACCATTATCTCATTAATAAACATTGTTTTTTATTACTTATTTGTGTTAATACTATCTTTCATTTTATATGATTTAAATCAAGTCAAGTTATTTCAAATATTTGACTTCCCCTTATACCATGTGCTCAAATCATATGAATGAAAAAACTACCACAAATCAACATCTCCATAAGAGTTTCAAATGATTAAATATACTGCAATACTCAAATAGACATCAAGCACAATTTCTCAATACCAATAAATTCCAAAATAAAACATTATAAACAAATTTGAAATAAAACTAGCAATCAAAATATTGTGTATCATGAAAATAAATAATATTCGTTAAAGCCCATGTTAAATCATTCATCCACTAGCTACTCATGACTTATGAATCCGTTCTCTCTAGTAAGTTTTAACACTAAAGAAATTTGTCTTTTACTTTTTTTTTCTTCAAGAATTAAAAAAACACACATGCAAATCAAATTATAATTATAATGTCTTTTTTGGTGAGACTAATAAATATGCTTTGATTTTTCTAAATTTTTTATTCAAAACACTTATAAAAATTAAATTACAATGTCTTTTAATAAAATGCTTTAATTTGTTTAAAAAAATTATTCAAAATATTTACTTATAAAATATACGAAAATTAATTATGCAAATTATTAAAATAAATTTTTCAATGGTAATGTTGGAAGTGTCATCTTTTCCTTGGTGGGATTAATAAACACGTTCTAATATGTGTAGAAATTTTATTCAAAACCATTATGCATAAATCAATACGTTTCCTTCTTATTGAAGGAATAAATACATTGTAATCATATCTATGTAAATTTTTTATCAAAAGCTTGGAAACAAACATATATAGCAATTTGAAATTTGATAATTTTGTAATTTTAAATTAAATTTCAAGAATTTATAAAGTAATTTAAAACTTTGATAATTTTATGATTTCAAATTAAATTTTTAGTGAGTCATAGACATGTTCCCATTACAATTTGTCTAGAAATTACATCTCAACCACTTATAAAGTAATTTTAAGAATAAAAGCCTCTTATAGTTTATTAGATGTAATAGAACATTCATTTCCATTCATCTAGGTACATATATAAATTAAGGGTGCATATAACCAAAATAGCACAGAGTGCAATGCATATTTATGGGTTTGCTTACAATTGTTTGTTGTCTCTTGTAGACACTCATTTGAACCTTGCAACCTTGTTACTACATTGATGCTCAATTTCCGTCAAATATCTTCCATGTACATCTTGCCACTATCTTTTGCATTGCATCAATTGAACATATTGGATAGTTCATTGACCGGAGAACATATTTTTCATCTTCTTCTTGCAATTTATGCACAAATAAATGAAATAAAATCTATGCCTTATCTTAAAGAATGAAGTGTTACTCGATTAAACCTCTAGTAATCACAAATAAATTTCATAATGAAATAACATGTTGCATGACTATGCCTCTCAAACTAAATTACCACATTTTCCCCTAAATTAGGAGTCACTTCACTATAGTATAGACTTCACCTTAGTTAGGCATGACAAAAGGGGGATGGCATCACTAGTATGGAATTTGTGAAAATTCACTCAAAATCTAAGCTCTAAGATAAAACCTTCTTATTTGATCTTTAGCTTTGAAACATTTTTGGGTTGATAATAATTTCTCATAAATATCCTACTCTTATGAATGTGGCTCATTTTCAAATGGTTTCGATACTTGAAGCATTTTGTATTCATGTTAAACACTCAGATATTGTGGAATTTTAAAAATTACCATATATGAGGGTTCACCTTCACTAGAATGGTTTACTTGATATGATGAGGTATGTCTCTGGAAAATTGGGCAATACTGGAGCTGCAACCCTCGTGTGGTTGTCTTTGTATGGAAGAAGAGGATGCTTCTCCCCTCATACTATAGTCAACTTTCATAATCATAGTTAACACATTAATACATCAAAAACACCCAATACACCAATAAAAACAAACTAAGAGAAAATATATCACAACAAACCTGTAAAATCACCAACTAGAGAGTTGCCAACCAACCGAGCATGTTCCAAGGGAGGAAAACCTCCAGAAGAAGCTCCTATATCTATAATAAAACCCACATTGGCATGTAAAGTAATACACACATGAAAATATGGATTATATCAATTGCGAATCCAACAAAAAGTACTTGGAATGGTAGGAAAACTAGAATGACATAGTATCTGTCTATGTCCTTGGAATGAATCCACAGTAGTGGATTGTTGCACCTCTGTAAACAATTCACACACTACTCCATTAAAAAATGGTGATGTATATATACACTAATCTAAACATATTCATATCATTGCTCTATTAAACTCACCTGGGACCATAGACACTGCATTGTTGGAACGAGCACACCCTCACTTGTTGAGGTACTGAAATTGAAATGGTTCAAATTGACATACAGGGAAATTCAAATCAATTTCTAATCCACCACTTTATTTTCTTCTTTTGTTCTTCTTTTTAGGGCTAAGAAAACTCTTCTTCCTCTTCAGAGATGACTCAAAAGTACCCAACCCAAGGGTGAAGTCATAATCCATAATATGAAGGTTGTTGGCTTCATCCAACATTTTTTTAACCAGACCAACCAATTGTTCAGTCTTGTTCAAAGTAGAGGGAGGACTGTTTAAACACGACTTTAAGTATCCAAACAACTCCTCCTAACTGAAGTCCCTCAACATCTAGATCAACATAGACATAATAGATTTGTTGGCATCTACATAAAGATTTGGTTCCTGTATGCTTATCTCATGAGGGTCATTGAATGAATTAGGTATTGCATCATGATCCATTAATGAATTTGAATTACCTAAGGGGTAATACAACCAATTCACCTTTATGGAATGCTTGCAAATGTTACCATGAATAGACTATGGACAATCACAAGCTATAAAATTTGTGTGATATCAGGTGACAAGATATTTCTTATCACACTTTGTTTGAATCCTCACCCAATAGGCATGAGATATGCTCTCATGAGGACCAAATCACTATCTGGAATTCTTCTTGCTTTTTCCATTGATGATTCAAGTTGTTTCTCTTTCCTGTAGTTATTCAAATATCTCTCTTTTTTCAAAATTCCCTTGAATCGGTAATAGGGTTCAACATTTATCAGGAGGATATACAACAACCAGTCCATCCTACGAGCACACTTTTTTCTTCGATCTGATAGAAATTTGGCCTTCAGGTAACAATGATATGACTCGATAAAATTACTTGTCTCTTGATTTTTATGAGGAAAGTCTATGCAACCTTTTACATGCATCCCTACGTATACAAATTGAGTTAGTCAAGATATCATCTTTATGAAACACAAAAATAAAAATAAAAACAAAAATACTTGCACTTACGAATCTTATCACCGACAATCCAATTCTTGTAAAAATAGTCCAAGAAATTCTCCTCATTTGAGAATTTGCTGTAAACGCCATCGATTGCATCTGACACTTCGTCATTGGAACACTTTTTCATGATGATGTCTAACTCATTGAACATCTCGTTTTCTTTTTCTGGACTACTAGTCAACCGGTTCACATTTTTTAGCCATGCTCGCCGTACATGCCAAATACATAAGATCACTTCACACCTTGTGATTATCCTACCAAATTCAATTAATCTTTAGTGTGAAATTTATAGAAAAAATACAAGTTAAAATGTACAATAACAAGATTGAAGTTACCTTAATGCAACGATTTCAACTAATGCATCATCAACCATGCAGACATTAACTTTCCAATCATGAAGAAATTGGTAACACCTATGCATGAGGTTCTCCAACTATAGTGCAATATCATGTGACATATTTCGTGATGCCACCGCCCATGCAACTGGCACCCCATTATCAAAATCTACTAGTGTGTACAATTGATACTGTCATAGTCAAAAGAACACATGTAGTCAAGTTTAATTCATCAATAATATTTAATCACTACAAATCAAACGATCATATACTAAATCAATCATTGGAAACATCATTACCCCATATTTATTTGTATTAAATGTTGAATCCATGGCTATTAAGCTAGTGTGAGATAGATTAACCATGGTCTCCAACATCCATGACGTCTGAATTCCAACTATGAAAGGGACATCTCCACCATTGGGCTTTTGGTAAAAGAAAAAATCATCTTGGTATTTTTGATACCAAAGGTTATGCTCATTTCATCCTTTTTGTGCAATTGGTAGTTTCCCTTCATCAAACGATTGTATATGTTGACAACATCTTTCCTACTCAAGAAAAAATCTCTTTCCCTAGCTGTGGCATCCATATCAACATGCTTCTTTATGTGCATTTTACAAACTGAATCAACTGACACTTCTAAAAAATAACAGCTTTCTACATAAGATACCATGTCTCTTGAAATCCTTGGCTTGTGCATGGACCTAGACTCACCCGAAGTATCATGTTGGCCATGACAAGGCCATCCATCCCTATCTTCATGGTCATACACATTATATGTCAAAATTTCTATGTCGGGGTTTTGAACCATAACCTTTACGATGAAGTGGCACTGACAACCCTTCTTATTCACAAAGGACGTCCTTCGTTTCTTTGTATGTTTTCCTCTCTTGTCCTCTGGGCCATATGAGAAAGCATAATTGCATAACAATGTTTGAAACATCAATACATACAAGAAATGAGAAAACACTTGTATTACCAACATGTAAACAATGCATTTCTAAGGTACTTACAACTCATATCGTAAGGCAACACTAGCCCTTGATTTTTGGAGTACATGGGGCTTCTTGATTCATTTCCTCCCCTCTAATAAAGTCAGGAACTCTTTTTGAAGGGATTTTTGCAACCTGATCAATGCTCATGTTTGTTCGATATACTTTAGACCAAATTAAATCTTTACCAGAAAATGTGATCTTGTCTTTAGGGTTTTGCACCTCAAGGCCCATGATAGTCTTCCATTTTTTCCCTTGATTACCCATTTTGTATCAATGCCTACATGCAATGTATAAAAACATTAAGCAAAATTTTCATCCATTCACACTATTTGCATTTTAAGCCTTATAATACAATTAGAAATGATAAACACTTAAAGCATTCAATTCATTTTCATGTGGAATGTTGTGCATAAACTGTAATGTATTTTGAAATTGTAATGTATTAGACGAGAGAAACTGTAATGTATTAACACTATTTGCATTTTAAGCCTTCTAATACAATTAAAAATGATAAACACTTAAAGCATTCAGTTCATTTTCATGTGGAATGTTGTGCATAAACTGTAATGTATTTTGAAATTGTAATGTATTAGACGAGAGAAACTGTAATGTATTAAAAGGGAAAAACTATAATGTAATGTATTAAAGATTTGCCCATATCCATTGATGCTAATTAGTTTATACTTCTAGAAAAAGTGTTGGAAGATTTACCCATATTGACTGACAACCAACTTGCCTCTTATATTGTTTATGCATTCTTAAAATACTATCCAACCTACCCAACCATTCGAATGCACCTCCCTTTATGTTGATTTTTCATAATGATAATAAATTTTACATATTCCAACCTGTGTTTTGGATTTTTTTTCATGTGGGTTCTCAATGTAGGATATATTTTGTTCAAATTTGTGTATTCTCAGACCAACAAAATGATACCCATGGCACCAAAGGAAGATAATTTAGCATTTGGGGACTGACCACTTTGCAGTAGTTCATTCAGAGGTGATCCATCTGGCTCTGATTCCCTTGAACCCCAAACAACCATTAGCATGTGTGCGCGCACGTCTATATATGACAACCCAAAGGTAGATATAGATGTTTGGGGGTTCATCAATGTTTTTAATTTTTATATAACATCTCTGGTATGGTGTTGTTGTGGATTGATAGACTTTAACCATTCATCTTCCCTCTTCGCGCAGTTTTGTTGGATTATGTCAGAGAACATGAGTGTCCAATAAGGATAAGTTATGTTTGAGCCATTAGTTTTTCCAGCTCAAAATAAAAACCTACCCCACAAACCCAAGAGTTTGTTATTTGGTGTTTAGGGTTCACCTATATATTTTGGGTTGTTCATTGATGATTAGTTCTTCCAAAATAAAACCCCCACACACCCATGAGCTTGATATTTGGTGTTTAGCGTTCACTGATATATTGGATTGTTCATGGATGATTATATATTCCAAAATGCTCATAATATTGTTTGGTATTCTTTTTCTGAAATAAAATAAAATATTTTTCTTATATCTTTGCTTAACTTATCCATAGCCAGGGTTCTGGTTGCTATCATGCTTTCAGTTTGCCTTTATTATGTTGTAAACGTTTCTCATTTTGAAAGCATACAGTAGGGTACAAACTGTTGGTTTTGATTATTTCCAACAATCTTATTAGCAGAGGACACAACATTGTAGGTGTTTTCCTGATCATTGTTTGAAAATATGTTTATGGATAATGACCAAAAAAACTTTCCAAGATTGCAAAATTTGCAATTTTTTTTTCTCTTTTGTTGTTGCGTGCATGCTATTTGATTTCCATTTGTTGGTATGCAAGATGCAAATTCAGTTGTTATCACAGATCATTTGAGGGTTTCCTCATTAACATCAAGGAGGTTCATGGGTTAGGTTGATAGAGTATTATGTTGTCCACCAGCGTTCTGTTTTCTGTGATGGTCCACGCCACTCAAATGGCATGTCTTGATAAGCGACGAGGCTGAGTGAGATTCTTAGGAATGCAAATATGAAATGGGGTTCATATGTTTTCGTCCACCTCTCGATTGCAAATCAGTCCCTTCTTTCGGAGTCAATAAGAGGTATTTAGTAATCTAGGAAACACTATGCTATCACTTTAAAATGGAGTAGTCACTTTCTCCACATGGGAACATGGGCACATTTTGCGGTGTGAATTTAAAAGGAGAGACACCCAAAACTGCAAATTAGATAATCCCTTGAGAAATATATCTACGCTTCATTCGATGGTTATAACAGTATACTATTAATGACAAGAAATCTATCTATGCTTCAATGACACTCTGGATTCTTGGGTGAGTGTGACGATGGGAACATTTTGCAGTGTGAATTTAAAAGGAGAAACACCCAAAACTCCAAATCAGATAATCCCACCTCATGTCTTTCGAGACAAGGGCAAATGCTGAGAAGAAATCATAAATCTATCTATGCTTCATTCAATGGTTATAACAGTACACTGTTAATGAGAATAAATCTATCTATGCTTCAATTACACTCTGTATTCTTGGGTGAGTGCGACGATGGGAACATTTTGCGGTGTGAATTTAAAAGGAGAGACACCCAAAACTACAAAGGGAGATTTGGACAAGAACTAACCTCGACACCTGCGCGAGATTGTAGAAAGAATGTTTCGAACCTGAGCACATGCTCCCTTCTATAGGATCAAACCTCCTTGAACCGATAGAAAATTCTGCACTAGAGAGAATATAAGAGCTTACACCAGAGTAAGAGAAAGGATAGGGGAGTTCAGAGTGTAGGCAGGGGAGTTTAGAGCATATGTTAGTAGGAGAATTCGAACACATGGGTCGACAAGGTGACGGTGCATTAAGTGCACCTCACCAAACTTCCTGCAACCAACATAGAACAACGACGCACGACAGAGGCTAGCCAACGTAATGTTAATGAAGCAACCCATGCTAATGAACATTGAGGACCGACGCATTTTCCGACATATATGTTTTCCAGAGATGGGATGTTCTATTGGTCGACAAACCAAAAAGGTAGAACATTTAGCTTACTCCGGGGATCAAATCCCTCTAAGGTGGGAGACTCTTTTTAGAACAAAAAACTTGAGGAAAGGTTTGCAAGGTTTTCCCCTAAGCATGATAGATTCAGAGTTGAGATGTTATTAATTTTTTTTAAATGTCACTTGTCAAATCTGTATTAAATATAGAAGGAATTATACATCTTTCATATTTAGAAGTAGAAAGAACCTATCTAAAACATAATTTTACATAATTTTGAATTAATTTATATGTACAACTTGAGTGGGCCTAGTGGTTAGAACATGTGTTTCCTCCTAGGATATCACAGGTTCAAATCTAGAGGGAGGTAAGGTATGTACACCTCTCATTTCTTGGTTGAATCACACATAGAAAATGTTCTCCATCGGGTGACATCGATTTGCTTATGTTCTCCATTGATTGAGTGACATATAAATCATTTTTTTAAATGGTAAGAGAACCTGTCAACCAAACCAAACCACTTTGTGTTTATACACCTCCACCAGCTGTCATATTCGACCTCACCTCCAGCTGTCCGATTCGACGTCTCCCTCTTCGATGACCCCCTTTGTCCAAAACTGTCATCCACCTGTCCTTTGTCCTTTTTCCATGTGGTCGTTCCCATGTGGTCGTGGGAAGCGCTGCTTAATTTCTCTATTCGACCTCTCCGTTGGCCTTACCAACTCCAATCACCACTGCGCAATCAAGATTCCACTAAGTTTTTAATCTAGATCTGGTGTCTTGTTTTTGATCCCATCGTGGACATTACATGACGTGTTGAATTAGGAAAAAACAAGGATAAATAAGCGCAAAGTTACTCATTATCTTCATTTCAATTTTTTTAATGAAAAACAAATAGATACTGTCTCATGTAACCATTGATAAATAAAAAATAAAAATACAATTATATATAAGGTGTTATATATGAATAAAAAAATCATTACTTTAAAAATATTTTTTTTAATGAAAACTGTTATCCCTGATATCTAGGGATAACTAGGAGATCATGTCTCGAGGCCCACAGGTCCTAGACATGGAGTACCGAGAGCATGATTGACCTGAGCATGGCCCTGGGAGGCCCATCTTTCTTCTTCTCCGCCAGACTTGTCTCGTCAGCAGCAACAGCTTCCATCACCACCGACTTGGATTTGCATCGGAGAGGATTCTTGCTCCATGAGGTAATTGGTCCGAGGTATCATGGTATGTGTCATGTTTGATTGTTATAACTTTATTATATATGCATTAGGTTCCTTTCATTTCTGATGACTGCTTGGATCTTACACTAATCCACTTGACCAATGTTGGGGTGATTGATGGGGTGACTTAGCAAGCTTGTATTCATGGGTTTTGGTTAGCCACCAAGGGGGATTTGCAGAGCCATCCCACCATTTTATCACTTTACATCTTATATCCCTCACATCTATCCCATTCCCCTAGTTCGGCCATTAGGATGACCTTTGAGGGTTACACTTTGTCTCGTGGGAAGAAGGGGCTAAAGGCCCAGGGGGTAAAAGCAACTGGTAAAAGATAAAATCCATAGGAAATAAAACCTAGAGATGCTTCGCCCAGGGGATCCTCGAGAAGGCAATAAAAGGCCTCTCGATAAGAAACTAAAGGGACCCTAAGGAAAATAATTAAAAAAAAGACCTAACCAAGAGGATGGGAGGTCTCATCACGAACTTGCCCATTATGTTCATAGGTATCCAGCGGTATGACATTGCCATCATCTAGTCACCACGCCAGGGCAGTGACCTTTGGTTGCATGGCCAAGGGAAAGGGGGTCTCATCACGAGCCAACCTGATCATTTCTGCGAAGATACCAGTGGGTAACACTGTCAGCTCTGGCCACCAAGCCAAGGCAGTGTCCTCTGGTCAGACCTTGAAGTAAAAAAGAAAGAAAAGCAATAAAAGAAAAATAAAGGCAATAAAGGGCTTGGGAAAAATGCATCCATGACGGGTACAACTTGCCTCCTACAAAGGCATCCACAGAAAACCCCTGCCCTTGGTCTTACTATGACTGGACATCCCTAAAAACCATATCACCTCATAAAACATGGCTTGAATAATCTTCTGAGGGAACTTTCCTTATCTTGTGGGTATTAGCCCAATAGGTTATTTTGTCGGTTGCTTCAGCTTTGTATAGTAGATCTGTGTAATGTCTTTGAGCTCTTAGATGATATGCTAGGAATTTCATGCATGTATTTGATAAATTTAATGATGAAATATGATTGACATTGCTATGATCCCTAGGACTAATGAGCCCATGGAGGGCGTAGTCTTTGATGTGCAGGACCATACCCAGCGGACAGGTACCAGTGGATCAGTACACATGGGGATATGATTAGTTCGGACCTCCGTGGGGTTGAAGAGCCCACCAGATGGTTGCTGGGATGGCAGAGGCAGGACAATGTTGAGATGAGCCCTTGCATGAAGAAGAAGAAGGACGTCCTCACCAGGATGCTTTGGCAGAGCCCGGCCTAGGGGGATCACCCACTGCAGATGAGATGATGGCTTTTGATGGATAGGACGCCACCCAGTGCAGGTTGGACGTTTTCTGGAGCATGTGGCAGTGTGCTGGGATTATTTGGCACATGTGGCAGGTTGCAGGAGCCCCAGGGGGGCCAACGTTTTGCTCCTTGGATGCTAATCTTGCCCAAAAAGGGCCAACGTCTCCCTCAGAGGGGCCTGACGTCTCCCTTTTAGCTCATAATTTTGACATTTTGGCATTTAATGTGACAAATAATGTAATATTGTTAAGTCAGCCTTGTCGGTTGTTTTAATGACCTATTTTTGTAATTAAAGGTCATTTGGATGATATAAATAGAGGACGTTGAGCCTCATTTTGAACATAACACAACTCACTCTC
>ML840096.1:79073-95131 GCA_009831015.1 Picea engelmannii | reverse complement strand
TCACTTTTGACTTAAAACTCCTAAGTCAAAGTGAAATTAGAATCATAAAGTAAAGTATGAGGGTAATAGTCTTCCCCCTTTGTGCTTAGAGACTCATAAGCACATGGGGACCACTTTCCAAGGTATCCAAATCTCAACAGTGTGTAACTGTATTGCTTGATGTTGTAGACTGAAAATTGAATTAAGTGGTTAAGTGTGAGATTAATTTTAGCCCTATCTAGGTGTCAACCCAAAACTCTCCTCCCCCTATTACCAAGTGGTTGCTGGATGCTGAAGAAGTGAGGCAACGAGGCCTACCCTAGCTTCACAGGTCAACCCTAAGGTCGAGTACTACGGAAAATTTCCGTGGCTTTCCTCAAAACCCCAGTTTTTAAGTGGCGAAGATGGTGAGTTAAGGTGTCCTATTAAGTCTAATTAATAAATTTTAGATCTATGAGCTAAATAGTGCAAAGTGTGATTGAGTGCTTGTAGCTTGCTCAACAAGAGATTGCCGAAATACTGAAAAATGAAAGATGTGAAGGCTGAAGCCCTTAAACAAAGAAGTTGCAAAATGAGTTCTTAAATGTTGAGTTATTGCGTGTAAATGTTAAGAACTGAAATTGCTTTGTGAAACTGAGAACTGTGAAAAAGAAGGCTGAAGCCTTTGAACCAACAGATTGCAAGTTGAAAGCTTTAATGTGATTATTGCATGTGAAATATAAAGCAAAGTAAACAACTTGCGGAAAGTAGAAAGGTTGATTAAGCCCTTAAGATATCGATACTTGCATGCATGTACATAAGATGGAAGACTTAAGAAACAACTGCTTACACATAAAGTAAAAGACAAAATCGAAAAGTTAATTAACCAATTAGCGCATGCATGTGTGATGGGTGAAGCTTTAAGAAATTAAAGATTGCATGCAAGGTAAAATAAACTGAAAGTAAGAGATCCATAGTGCCTCCATGGGCTCTAAGCTAGCATATGTTATGAGATCTACTCTACATTATTTAAAGTTAAGCATGCATGTAGAAATCACGACTAATCTAGCTAAGCTTGCAAAGTAAAGACTGAAAGGAAAGCAAGCCGCTTGGGTACAACTCCTTCGAGCTTGCGTTTACAGTATTTCAGAGTAGATCGGGAAGAAGAAAACGTTACCCAGTGAGAGGACTTGTTTGGAGGGTGTGTTGTGCATGTGATTTGGGCAGCATGCCCTCTTGTCCTGGTAATAACCTGCAAAAATCAGCAAGCTATTGCAACACACTCGAAAGATGTTATGAAATTTCTGTTTTTAGGCAGAAATTTGGTACATATATAAACCAGAAAATTATAGTGTTTTAATTGACCTATCTAAGCATATTAGTACCAAAATGAAGAATGAGAGAAGGTGAATAATATCAAAAATAATTTGGAGTGTAAGTGAGAAGTAAGGGTAGATCTGTGCGTGGACTTATCCCAATATCCTCTCCTTGAAGTGTCCTGCAAAGCTTAAACAGAATGTGAGACAAAAATAGATAATGATGACATATATTAATAATCAAAACTACTTTCAATCATTAGTAAATGCAGATCAAATAAGCTAGCAATTATACAATCACTAAACTTAGTTAAGTAAACTACTTTACCCAACAATCTATCTATAATCACACAAACATTTAAAACAAAACGATTTCACCTCATAAGCATATAACGAGCCCAGACTACTCTTGAGATCCGTGTATCCTCCAAAGCATTTCCTTTTATTATCCAAATGGAAGAAGTTGTAGCAACTACTTGCTACAAGTTCTTCACGAGCCACAACAATGAAGAGAAGTGACAATAATGATGAGAGAGGAAGAGAATAAGATAGTCAGAAAATAGTAGCATAATAGTGCAATAATGAAAGGTGAGTAAAGAGTGATGGAGAGGTTTCTTAAATAGCAAAAGAAACCGAGGAGACCCCCCTCAGATCATTGACAAATGTCAAGATCTAAATGCATGAGGAAACTCAAACCAATGAAAGAGTGAGCTTTTAGGGTGAGGGGAAAAGGTAAGTAAAAGAGTTGGATAGGGAGAAAGCAAGGGAATAGGAAACCTATGAGCTAAGAGGAGAGGCGTATTTGGCAAGTGAGGGAGTCGTACATGATTAAGGGAGAGACCCACGAATTGGTTTAAAGGTGAGTTTCCATCCGGGTGAGTGTGGAGGGAAAGACCCACACAAGCTTCCAAGCAAACTCCAACTTGCAACTGGATGTTTCCACGTTTTAGAAGGGAAAGGCGTGAGTCCAAAAGGAAGGCCGTGAGGTATGGGATGGCACGTAGAAGGAGTGTGGAGTCCACACTCCTTAAAAGCAATCGATTGGTGGAAGGCAAAGGAGTAGGTGGAGGAGAAGGGACCCATGCTCCAAGATTAGAGAGATTCTAAAAGCTACGTGGGATTTTGGACGTATAGGAAAGAGGAAGCGTGAGCTAAGTGAGGGACGTGAGGTGAAGTGTGAGGGAGGAGTGTGGTAGCCACACTCCCAAGTGTGAATGTGAGTGGAAGGGCACACCTCATGAGGAGGGGCCCATAACACACTCAACATGTATTATTATATCAATTATTGAACTAATACATTCTCACGTTGGAAAAGGGGACGTGAACTTTAAGGGAATGAATTTTAAAAATTAATTAATAATTAAACGTGGGTTTAAAAGGGTAGGTGAAGGTTAGGATAGGTAGGTGGGGTATTTCTCATCATTATTTGCCCCTTACTTCACTTGATTTGGACCATTATTACAAAATTGACATTTGCCCATGTCCTGGGTTTGGCAATTAAAGCTGCCGTTTTTCCGAAAAACTCCTAAGTGGACAAAAGACCTAGCCAAACTTGTCCGACTGAGTTGAAACTTGGTCCATGGGTGTAGGAGGTCTCATTAGCTTTCTTTTGAGTACAAATACCCCTATAAAAAATCCCAGGACCTAAGTTTTACATTAATTACCCATAATTAATTAATTAATTCGGAACCTTAAAAAAAACCTAGTTATACTTGACGGAATTCCACAAAATTTTGCGTGCTGTCTTACATGGTCATTTACAACATTTCTAAACACTATTACAACATTCCTAAACACTAGCTACCTAGGAATGACTTTATTAGAATGCCTTTCACCACTTTGGAGGATTTATTGGGTGGGAGTGAAAAACTCAAGGGAGATTAACCCGGCTGGTTAGGCCACATTAACCTCCTGAGGATAAAAAACACTCAGCAAAAGGAACTCTCCTAATGAAGAAACCCTAAAGCAACTAACCTAACATGATCCATGTAGACCTATTACATTATAAACCCGCGCAGGGGTGCGGTAATCTCGCTTACAAAATTTTGTGCTGGAGGCATAAAATGCCTAGTAGAACCAAACTGTCTTTGACATACTAGCATCTGATGATGCATTACTTCATGGCACATGGAGTTGACCCCTAGTTGAAGAGGCAGTCAACAAGCTCCAATGAGAACCGAAAGATTGTTCTTCATGACCGACTTAGGGGCATTCACATGCTCAAGGATGAGTCGGTAACTTCATTCCTTGGTCGCTACACTTAGATCAGAGACGAGCTTGGAGCCGTCGGAGAGGTGGTGGACCCTAAATCTTTGGTGAGGTAAGCTATGAATAGGTTCTTCACCGAACTGTGGGGCCCATTTGCCCGTGTCATTGTTGCCAGGGAGGTCATGCCTACATGGGAGAGGATGTGGGATGACTTTGTCCAGGAGGAGATTAGGCTTGTAGCCGAGGCTTCTGGACAGTGGTAGCAACAACAACAACAGTCTGGTTAGGGTGATGAGGATCTTGCTCTTTGGACAAAGGGCAAGAAGAAGGCCGACCGTGGGGGTTGGTAGGGTCCCAAGTTTGGCGCCCCACCACAGGGGAGTGGAGGAGAGAGCAGTAGTAGTCAGAGCAGTGGTCAGAGGAGAGATATGAGCAAAGTGAAGTGCTTTGTTTGTAAGAAGTTCGGGCACTATGCTGGATAGTGCCCTAACAGGAAGAAGAAGAAGGGTGGTACCACAACTACAACAAAGGAGGCAGATTTTCAGACACAGTTTCAGAGAGAGTGTGCTTTCCTCATATGCTACACTTCAGTTGAGACGGCACCCAGTATCTGGTATATTGACAATAGGGCTTCGAGCCATATGACTGGAGTTCGAGAGCACTTTACTAATCTCAGAGACACCGAGGTCAGGATTGAGATTGCTCTTGGAGATGACACATTGGTCAGAGTTGCTAGGATTGACACAATTACCTTTCGGAGAGATAGCATGCCACCTATATCGTTCGGGGACATTCTCTATGTCCCTGGGCTGAAGAAGAATTCGATTTCAGTGTCCACCCTCCAGGATAGAGGTCTTGAGGTGACATTCAGAGGCACCAAGGTACTCATTCATCCTCGGGGGTCTTCAATTGCCTCAGGACAAGTGATTGGAGTGAGAGATGGGAAACTGTTCAGATTGCTTTTTCAGCCTCTTCATGCATTGGCAGTGAGCAACGACAGCAACAAACAGATATGTGAGTTATGGCATCGTAGGATGGCCCACCTACATCATGGAGCTCTCGGAGGACTGAGAGAGGTTGTGACCGGAGTGCCACAAATCAGTATAGAGCAACAGGATGTTTGTAGAGGGTGTGCGCTTGGTAAGTTTACCAAGGCCTTGTTCCCCAACAGTGACACCAGGTCAGCTGGGATACTGGATTTAGTACACACGAACGTGTGTGGGCCCATGACTCAGAAGTCGTTGAGTGGTTGTGAGTATTATCTCATATTTATTGATGACTACTCAAGGAAGACTTGGATCTATTTTTTGAAGGCCAAGAGTGAGGTCTTCACACTGTTCCAAGAATTTAGAGCTCTTGTGGAGAACCAATCGGGAAAGAGGATCAAAGTCTTGCGATCGGATAATGGGGGAGAGTATTCCTCGAGACAGTTTGTAGACTTCTGTGCCCAGCATGGCATTAGAAAACAAATGACTGTACCATACAACCCCCAGCAGAACGGGGTTGCCGAGAGGAAGAACCGAACCATTATCGGTGCAGGGAGATCCATGCTGCATGATCAGAGTTTGCCTTAGTACTTATGGGTAGAGGCATGTGCTACTGCAGTTTACCTGCAGAACATGAGCCCCCACAGGATATTGGGGAAGATGACTCCTAAGGAGGCCTTCACTGGTAGGAGGCCCGATGTCGAGCACATCAAGATCTTTGGGTGCTTGACCTTTTCTCATATCCCCTTGGAGAGGAGGACAAAGCTAGACCCCACAGCCCAACAAGAGATTCTAGTTGGATACTCAGAGGTGTCCAAAGCCTATTGCATCTACATTCCGCCACTTAGGAGAGTGGTGGTGAGCAGAGATGTTAGATTTGAGGAGGATAGGGATTTTCAGAGATCTCTTGAGTCAAGAGTCAGAGTTGAGGATGATGCAGAGACACCGATTGTAGTCTCAGAGGGAGCACAACCTCAGGTTTCAGGTACACCAGTATCAGGGGTGACAAGGTCACCATGCACAGCTTCAGGGTCACAGTCAGAGCATGTTTAGTTAGAGGGGGTGCAGACTTCAGGATCTCAGAGTGTTGAGATGAGTCCTGAGGCAGTCACTCTTGGGTAGAGAGACCTTACTTCTCCATTGACCACTTCAGGGAAGAGGAGACCTAGATGGTTTCAGGAGACCCTGAAGGAGGCCAGAGAGAATGTAGAGGAGCCTAAGAGCCAGATCAGAGAGAGCAGATCTCCAGTCAAATTGGGAGCATATTTGGTACTAGTGACAAGTGTCAGGGATACTGAGCCACAGACATTTGCGCAGGTAGTGGACCAGCAGGTCTGGAGAGAGGCCATGGTAGAGGAGTATGACTCCATTGTGCGCAATATTGTCTAGGAGGTGGTTCCGAGGCCAGTGGGGAAGTCAGTTGTGACTTCCAGGTGGCTCGAGGCTTCTCTTAGATTGAGGGAGTTGATTATGACGAGACATTCTCACTAGTTGCGATATTCACCTCCATCAGGAGTATCATTGCCATAGTAGCAGAGATGGGTTGGAGCATTCACTAGATGGATGTGAAAACTGCATTTCTGAATGGCTTTATTGATGAGGAGGTGTACATAGAGCAGCCACATGGGTTTGAGGTGAGTGAGAGGGAGACTCACGTGTGTCTTTTGAGAAAGACACTTTATGGTTTGAAGCAAGCTCCCCGAGCTTGGTATTTACGCATAGACACATACTTGCTTCAGATGGGCTTCGAGAAGAGCGATGCTGGTCCTAACCTCTATTTCATCATTAGAGGTGAGGACACACTTATTCTCATATTATATGTGGATGAATTGTTCATCACTGGAGCCGAGGATCTCATAGCTGAGTGCAAGATGGGACTTGCATCAGAGTTTGAGATGAGTGATATTGGATTGATGCACTACTTTCTGGGTATGGAGGTATGGCAGGAGGAGGGTCACATATTTCTCAGGCAGGGGAAGTATGCTGCAGATGTTTTGAGCAGATTTCAGATAAAGGATTGCAGACCTATATCTACACCTATGATTACCAACTAGAAGAAGCTTAGTGCTTCATATAGCCAGTTGGTAGATTCCATAGTTTACAGGCAGTTGATCGGTTCACTCATGTATCTGGTTAACACCAGACCAGATATTTGTTTTGCTGTGAACACTCTCAGTCAGTATATGGTTGAGCTGAGGAGTGTTCACATAGTTGGGGCAAAACATGTTTTGAGTTACATTGCTGGGACAATTGACTATGGCCTAGACTATGTCAGAGGAGATGGAGTCAGTTTGGTTGGCTACACAGACTCAGACTGGGCAGGATGTGCTGCTGATAGAAAAAGCACCTCAGGGTGCTGCTTTGGTTTGGGGTCAGGACTTGTTTCCTGGTTCAGCCGGAAGCAGAAGTCAATTGCTTTGAGTTCGGCCGAGGCAGTATATGGCGGCCAATCAGGCCAATTGCGAGGCCATTTGGCTTCGTAAGATGCTGGTTGGTTTGTTTGGTCAGGAGATGCCATCGACTGTCATTCACTGTGATAATTAGAGTTGCATAAAATTCTATGAGAATCCAGTGTTTCATGACCGGTTGAAGCATATTGGGATCAGGTACCACTTCATTCGTGATTGGGTTCAGAAAGGGGCAGTTCAGTTGCAGTATGTATCGACAGACGACCAGGTTGCAGATATTCTCACCAAGGCCCTGCCAAGGGGCAAACATGTCTACTTCAGAGACAAGATGGGCTTGGTGAGGAACACCTTCCTCTGTAAGAGGGAGTGTTGAGTTTTGTACCTTGGGAGATGTTCCCCATGTGTTTCTGCTCTCCTAGACACATGTGGGATGTACTATACACTTTGTGCCTTGTACTTTGTGTCTAATTTCACTTTGACTTAGGAGTTTTAAGTCAAAAGTGAAATTTTGTCATTTATGCCTAAAATGACTATTAATTCACTTTGTGGGTGAATTAGAGACATAAAGCGAACTTAGGGAACTTAACCCAAAGTGGGTTATTGAGTGAGATTCTTTTTGGGTGATCTCAACCTTTGATTAGATGGGAGATGGGATGATCTCATCCATTGATTTCTTAGGTTTCCTTATGGAGGTTCAAGAGGGGCGCAAAGGGTGAAGGAGAGCTCATAACTTCATTTTCTCACTTGGAGAGGAAGAGAGGGAGCTTTGGTACGAGGTTTGTTGCATGAGAACTTGAGCTTGGGCGCATGCTTTCATGGAGGGAGGCATCTAGCTTATGGCTTGGTTTATTTACTGAGGAGCATTCATTATTGTGGAGGGCACACTTGTTGAGGAGGGAGCATCAGTAGTGGGGAGGTCTTTCACCCGTCGGATTGCAGTGGGATCAGTTGTAGAGGAAGACCACACAACAAAGCTTCATTCCTGTGGAGGGGTCTTCCATTTTGAGCTCACAACTTGCATCTGGAGCAGTTATGGTGGTTTTGAGAGCATTTATGGGGGGCGCACCTTCCTAGGGCGCACCTGGTTCTTTTGGACTTGTATTTCAGGTTGGATCAAGCTACTATTGTATCAGGTTCATCTATATTTTGTACTTGCTGTATTCCACCATCTACTTTCCTCATATATAGACATATATCCCAAACTGGTTTTCCCCGGGGGGGTTTTATCCAGGGTCATGTTGACCAAAAATACCTGTGTACAAAATGATGTGTATTAGTCTTTTAGATCTGCTTATTTTCAGTTGTAAAGATCACTAGGTGTGTTGTATTTATTTTAGTATGCATATGCTAACTTCTGGTTACTAAAACTACATGCTAGAGCACCTAAAATGGCAAGTACAACCGTAACAAATCAGCAAGAAGTTCTTGAACTGTTGGCTGTCTTAAAACAACATCAAAACCTTTTCATAACAGTTGAAACTTAGAGTCAATTTGTGGTCAAAGACAGACCTAGTTGGCAACTGATAGGACCTGGAAAATCTTCAAGGGTTAGGTGAGTTGCCTAGTGAAATTTTCTCCTCAACGCTGGCACTAGAAAAACCCCAATGACTGACAATCTTTGATCTTGCTGGTGTCTTGTGCTAGGTCAAATTTGGCTTCAACCCTCAAGCTCTAATACCATGTTAGATTTTCTTATGTTTTTAGTAGCAATAGATTTACCAGAGTATTTTGATCTTCTTTTAACATTCAACAACCATATACTGAAAATATAAGTAGGATCTAGAAGCAGATAGACAAGCACAAGAAGACATAAAGATTTATCCTGGGAAAACCCCAAACTCGGGGAAAAACCCAGCCAACTTTTCTTAGAGAAAATGTTTCTGAAAACACAATACAACCATGAACAAGCTCTATTCACAAGAGCAAAAACCAACAATGAAGAAACCCTGATAACTAGTACTTATCTCTTCTTCTTGTCAAACCCTAGCGAGTGTAGACAACTGAGCAAAACCCTGAAATATGATGTGTAGCAATCCTAGCGAGAGTGCTAGAGTACTCGGACTGTTCCAAGAAACTTCCCAAGATAGAAACCCTAGAAACTGCAATAGCTGCGTCTTCTTGCTTGCCTCAAACTTGCACCTTATTTTCTTGAGTGAGAGAGCTGTGTGTGTGTGTCAAATGGCAAGGCGTCTTCCTTTATTTATAGCCTTCAAGTCACTTTACTGGGGCCGAGTTCTCTTCCTGGAATTCTATTTTTCCTTTATTATTTTCCTGTGGGGCCGACTTCTCTTCTGGGGTATTCTTCAACTGTTCAAAGGTCTTCCTTTGACTTCTTGGAATCTTCCTCTCTAAGAAAAGTTGTCCAGGAGGGAATACCTCCTGCTGCTACAAAACATCAACAGACACAACTTACCTATTTATCCATAAATAATTCAGTAATTGCGTCAATATGACATGCATAACCCTCTTTGTTTCTAATAAATAAGAGTATGTGAACCATTTTGATGAGGGTTGCACATATTGCTGTTTCGTTGAGTGGGCTTGGCTTGCCTATTTATCAGTATATACAAATACATGCCCCTCTTTATCAGTAAGTAAGCTTATAAGCAGGAGCATCATAACAATGTCTTCTTCACATGGCTATTTGTTATCAATCAGATTCGTCCCTTGGGGAATTGATCCCAAGGGGTCTGAGTGGACAATTTAGACTTGCTATCCCTGTTACCAACAGCAAGTCTCTTGCTTCAGAAGTAGTGCATGCTAGTTCCAAGGGGGTGTCCCTGAGGTGATTAGTTGATTCAACCTTCAAAATTTACAATAAAACCTTCTGAATCAATGAAATACATTGCAGATCTGATTCTAATTTCTTAGAAATCAGCAATAAACCTCCTCAGATCTGTAATTAATCCTCGCTAATCTGCAACAAAAACTTCAAATATGCATGCTAAATACATGTGACCAGCAATCTTAAGTTCAAATCTGCAACTGGCATTGGCAGATGTGAAGCAAATGTTTTCTAGCTGCAGATAAAACTTTCAAACTGGGGAAGAATTACTTGAATTTAAGTTGATTTTTGTCAGATTGGTGCCGTAGTCCTGATGGGCATGAAGTGAAGGAGAAGAAAATCGGCAAGGCATAGATCTGAATCTCACTGATTTAGAATTTCAGATCAGGTTTTCTAAGCAAATGAGTGCAAACTAATGAAAGAATTCTCAAAACAATGGAACTGGTCACTGAAAAAGCATGGTTTGATCTTCAGCAATCAGAGTTGATGGTACAAATTTCTGAATTACATACGATCTGAAAACACACTCAATCAAAAGATCATGAGGATATTGAAGAGTCACACTCAATGTCCTCTATCTTGACACACTACACAATTCCAATAGATTGGATCTGCGATAGCAGTGTCCTATAGATTAAATCAATGCAACAGCTTGAATGTCGCTCCAAGTGGCAAGAAGTCTGATCTGAAAGGAAGAATGGAAATGGGATTGAGTAAGAAGGTGAGAAAGTGAGAGAAAGAGGACCCAAAAACAATCAAGTGAATCCATCTCCTTTCATTTTCCTTGCTTTTATAACCAAACTCATTTGAAAAATAGTCCTTCCATTTGGGGCTGATTTGGCATGAAGATAAGCCCTTTATATACTTAGCTGGAGTGCCCTACTCATGCACATCTGGAACTAACTGTATCTTCATCCAAAATCCGAATTGGAGTCTCAATAGCTCCTAAAGAAGGTGCCCTTCTTATTCTGAATTGATGAACATACACCCACAATATTGCTGCAAGAAGTGCGCTGTTCTTTCTGATAATTTGGTATAAAAATTGAATAGCTTTATCCCTTGAAATCAACAAATAAATCACCATGTGGAGTGCTTCATGTATTCTGAAATTAGAGTTGATAATCAGGAAGATCGGACAGCTAAATCATCTTCAAGTGAAGGCACCCTTCTGCTGCTAAGTTTGGCATTAATAATAGATGGAGTTGTCCCTAAAAATGAGCAAAATAGGGTCAGTGTAGATGACGATGGTTAGCATGTTAGTTGTTCTTCCATATTTTGTTTTGCTAAGCATCTCCATTGGCATATCTTGTGGTTTTTATCCCATCTAGTAATAATTGCTTAGACCTGCATCATACATTATCATTGCTCTTCCTTAAAAATCAGGCCTTTGTCCCATGTGGATTTCAATATATATACTATTTCTAACTCTATTTTATTTTGTTGGCTCAGGAATATCCTGATTACAATGCATACACTACTCCAACGTTTTTCTTAGATGATTGGCTTAACTTATACCTTGACACTTACCGCATCCATGGCATTCAAGGTGTTGATGAAGGTGGTGAATGTGATGTGTCGTGCTCAGATTATCGCTTTGTGTATATGGGCCCAAAAGGTATTTTCAAAGTATTTACATTGTTTTGCCTAATTTTGGGTGTGGTTCAAAAACAATGATTATATACATGCTCTTTGTTCTATATTTTATACAAGAGAGTTATTTACGAGAAGAGGGAGGAAATGAATTGCTTTCGTTGATGCATGTTTACTTTGTATCTGCTTTATTTCTTGGTTGTTAATCTAGAATATATGAGTATGAGAAGCACATTGCCTACTGAACATCCATAATTGTCTACAATTTTTAGAGTATGACATCCATCCTAGCTATGACAAGAAGAATGGAACACATGCAAAACAACATATATACGAAGGAAGGCAACAATGAGATTATATTAGTGCTGCATCAATAGGTGTGTGTGTGTGTATCAATGTTATCGGACCAGTAGAGCTGGTCAGTAGAACTGGTTTTGGGGTGTTTCCATTCAAAATCAGCCTCTCAAACTGGAATTGACCGGTTTTGTTTTGAACTAGTCAAAATTGGTCAGAATCAATCGGTTCAAAACAAAACTGATTAAAAGCGTCTGATTTGATCGTTTTTTTTACTGCTGTGATACCTTTTCCCATAAAACCAAAAATATCCAAATTTGAAAAAAACCCCTGCAATTATCTTAAAACCTAATTTTGATCTATTAAATGATGCCTCCCTTCTATCGTGGATGGAATTATCTTGGATGACTTGCAGCCACTTACACCTTCAGAGGATATGGAGATTGCTGTTGGACCTTCAAGGGCATTGAGTCAAGATGTTGAGCATACTCTGTGCTACCTCTTCATCTGGCATGAGTGCTGCTCCTATACTGCAGCAAGAAACCAATCATGCATTCTCTCTTTTAGAAGAAAAAGGCAAAGCTCACAAAGAAGCTCTTCTTGATGTTATAAAAGTCAGGGACACAAAAAAGATAGAGGAGCTCAAAGAACAAGCCATGCATCTTAAAAAAAAAGGGGCCCTGAACAGGTTGAGCCAGCAAGAGGAAAGTTGGCTGGAAATGCAGGTAAAGCATAAGCAAGCATTGGGCCAAAGAACGAGGGATCTTGAATCATTGGCTATTGTATTTGAGGAAGTTGGAAGGCGGCTTTTAGATTGTGAGTAGGAAAGGAATGTCCCCCAGAAATGCCTTGAGAGTAAAGAAACTGATATTGGGGGGACTTATTTGCTTTCACATGACAGGCATAACACTTGTGTTACAGTTCTTACCTATGATATGAGAATTTGAAGCGGCCAAATGAATTGTGCTAATCCTTGGCAAATCCATAGTTGGTGAGGCTGAGGCTATTCTAGCATTGTTGTGTTGGCCGAGAAAAAAAAACTCATCTTATCACTTGTCGAAGACTCAAATGTCCTGATCCAGAATTCTGCCTCATCAATATGAATTACTGGAGATTTTCTACGGGACCTGAGGTTGTTTTCATGATCCTAGAAGAGCTTCACAAGGGGAAAACCTATGGCAGTATTCCAAAATCAGATGTGGCAGCATGTTGTTGTCTCTTTGAGATTACAGTGCAAGATGCATTTTCTGTAGTGGATTTCCTGTTTGCCTATCTTGAAATCTGATATACAGGGCAGGAGAGTATGGAACAGAATTACTGACAGCAGCAGATCTGAGCATCTCCTCCAGCATTTTAATGTTCAGACATGTAAGTGATGTATGGTGTCATGTCCCCTCCATTTTGACCTCGCTGGAGGGAGGGCATTATAGTCTAGGGGGGGCTCCCCGTAGGCTATAACTCCAAAGAAAGGGAGTGGTGGGGTTGACTCTAGTCATTGAAGGAAGGCAACGTTTTGAATTTGAGGTGACATTGGGCAAAAAGGAGAATAAAAGAGGATAAAGTGACTTTATGTTACCAAACTCAAGGGACAAGTCACAAGTCACTTTAAGTGCCAAGTGGCAAAAAGTGAGAAAGGGTCAAGTGAAGGACAGAAAGTATATAAGGGGAAGGGAGATACAATTGACATAATCATGGAATCGTTTTGAATACCTTACTCCTATCTTTGGAGGTGGTTGCCTCAGTTCTTTGGAGGGTTGTAAACCCTTGCACTCTGTTGAGTTTCGGTGAGGCATGGTGCTCACCCTAGCTCAACCCTGAATCTGCACTAGGCGTCTATCATTTGGAGGACAGTTTTGCTGGAGAGGCTGATGGGGTTTCAGCAACCATTTTCTAGAGGACCAATCCCACATCTGGAGGAAACTGAACTGCTGTTGGGAAGGTTTGCGACCTGGAGAAGGCTGGCAGAGGAGTCCTGGTGGAGGCTGAAGGCAATTGAGGCTGCAGCGAACTGTTCCAGCCTCCTGAAGGAGGCTGAACTCTATCCCTTGAGGTTTGGAAAGGGCCGAGCCCATACCTGTGAGCAGAGGTACCCTGAGGGATGTTAGAATATAATGGATGTGCTCGTTTTTCCATTGACAATATCACTATTGTCACCCAACCATAGGCCGAAGCCACCCTCCGAGCACCTTAACCTTGACAGAGAATCACTCCGGAAGCAAACCCTAGGCTAGATAGCCAAACAAAGGGTAGCGCACCTTTCCCCAAGGATAGTGCACCAACAAGAGCTGATCAGATAGTCCAAACCCTAGCCAAGAGATAGTCCAAGCGTAACTGCTAGCTGCAGCAGTTGCAACGACAACTCTCCTCCGCAGAAACTGGGCAATTGCAGTGTGCACAAGTGTTGCTCTGCAATACTGAGACTGCCTGCCAGAATGAGAACTGGCCTCCTGTATTTATACTAATTCTGGCTAATTGCTTGGGCCGACTTCTCATTCTGGGTATCTGTCTGTTCAGTATATATTAATTCTTCTGGCCAACTTCTTCTCTTGGAGGCTAATAACCTAATATAAATTATCCTCTTGAGTCGACATGTCTTCTAGGGTTATTAGCCAACTCATTAGGGTTTCTTCTTGCTTTTCGGAGTATTCTATTCTCGTCAGGTTTACACGTGGAGGTAAATACCTCCCGCATCTATCATAATATCAACACTCCCTCCTAGCTAGGGAGGTATTACAGGTAATGGTCTTGAGCACGAACATACCATTCACCCGGTAGCATCAACATAGACTATCTTATGACTAGATCATGAGCACCATCATCACCATCAGTATCATCAGCCGTATCATTTCTCGAAACCATATTCTATCTGAGTAATTAGACATGATGCTGGATAAGTCACTCACACCACAGAGTGATACAAGAGCCATTCTTCTAATCTGGACATATGTCCTAGAAGAGTAAATGGTTTGAACCATTTTCCGTCTGGGAAATCCCTGTTCTTTGATTATCCATCTAGCTGATAATCATTTCCAATACTGCTGATAGTCTTCAAAGCAATTAGAATAAAATAGAACACAACTGTGTCTATCCATCGTAGTACATAACTACAATCCAATGGTACACTACCACACCAAGTAACACACAAGTACTTGATCAAACAGTGGAACACATCCACCATAGTAGTATACATCTACTGTCATACAATCTTCATAACAATCATCTAATATCAACCTGCACAGAAACAATGTTATGATATAAACTGAATCATATGAGCCATTCTTCCACTCACATCTGTGAGATCTCAGAAGAGCATCTGCCCTCAAAAGGTAAGACATCAATGATGAGCTATCTGGACTATTCTTCTCAGGCAAGGAAGAATAACTGTCCTGATTTCTGAGCCTGGACCATTCCCCACTCTGGGCCATTCCTCCGACACTAAACAAAGTGTAACCTGGAGAGAATGAATCCGCCCTAAGGAATGCCTGTCCCTGATTGCTGAGCCTGGACCATTCCTCACCCTGGGCCATTCCTCCGGCACTAAACAAAGTGCAACCTGGAGAGAATGAATACACCCTAAGGAATGACTGTTCGAACCATTTCCCTTGTTAACCACAAGAGGAAAAGATTGTCCTGTATCAACCTCCAAAACAGACCATTCCTCATGTTAACCACAATGAGAAATCGCTGTCCGGCGAGGCAGGCCAGTCTTCTTGAGTAGCCCTCAAGAAGAGAGACTGCCCTAGACCACTCCCCATGTTAACCACAATGGGAAGTCGTTGTCTATGATACATCAACAATCTGGACCATTTCCCATGTTAACCACAATGGGAAATCGCTGTCTGTCAGAAATCTCAATCCACTTTCTGAACAGGAAAGGAAACTGCTCATCCTAGACCATTTTTCGAATTGAAAAATGATTGTCCATAAATCAATACATATCAGTGCTCCTTCCCAACCTGGGAGTCATCTCTTCCTTTTTTAATAAGGAAGTTGTCTCCACGAGCTCCAGCTTGAGTACGCAAACTCTTTCATCTTGGATAGAATCTTTACCAAAATGTCTGCTTATTTGCTCATTTGTGGAGATATGTATTGGAGAACCACTTTCTCCTTTCTGGACTTCATCACAGATAATGTGATGCTTGATTTCAAATGTACTTCGGTCCGGAACACTAGTTTTTCTCTTAAGGCTTCATGTAGCTCTGATCAATAAAGTATATCATTGTTTGGAACACTGAAACATATCCATGTGGCACTTCTTCTGTCATCATGAGATCTGATCTACTGAGTAATCATCTTGATACAATATCTCTGTTATAGAAAAATCTTCACCACTCTTCTACTGTGCACTGGAGGTTCTCCAGCAAGTTATATTTTTCCATCTGCATACAAGGGTCTCTTTCTGGTATGCCTCAAAGTCTTGAGGTTGCTCTTCATACGCTCTTTGTTCAATTGCTCTGGAGAACAGTCTTTGCATTTATCTGATGTAGAATTCCAACTCATGGATGTTGCAGAT
>ML840095.1:27712-42273 GCA_009831015.1 Picea engelmannii | reverse complement strand
TTTTTTTTTTAATTTTTAATTTTGTTGTTAGATTCCTATACCACTCAATTGAACGTACGCGCAGAGTTGAACTGAATCCGCGTTCAACAGTTTTAGTTGGTACGTCAAACAGATGATTCATCAATTAAAAGTAGCATTTCTGAACGTTGTTGAATAGCATATTCTTAAATTGTCAATGTAGTAGATTCAGGGATCTGATTAGACTCTAAAATCGCCATTTATAATAATTCAGCGACTTGATTATATTCTAAACTCGCCATTTATAATGATTGAAATTTCAGTTTATTGGTAAAATAATTCCACAAAGGAATTTCTCACACATTTCTGCCAAAAAAACGTGATCAGAAAGTGACAGAGCAAGTGCCCTTTATCCCACGCCCAGTTTTACGGCAGTAGCCCATAGTTTCTGTCAAATTTTTTTTATTGTAATTGTGATGTGAGATTCCTGTACTACTCAATTGAGCGTACGTTGAGAATTGAATTTAATTCCCATCTACCATTTGGAATTGGTACGACAAACACATGACAGATCAAAGCAAAATCTTATTCAATGGGCATTTTTAAATGATGTAAGGATCGAGACGGATGAGTCCAAATTCAACGAATCTTTGAAGCAGTTCCTTTTTAACTTGATGTTGGAGTGGTAAAAGTTAACAGAGTTGTAAACTCTTTCGTCAGATCTTTGTTTTCAATATTCACCTACTTTCAAGAGCCCACCTTCGCCTACTGCTTTCTACAGCTACCCATCCAATAGTTTGTTTCTTCTTGTCGAATATTGTATGCACAGATTCTATATCTTTTTTCGTCAACATCACGAGATTTAAAAAATAGAACAGTTTCATGTCAATATCTGTTCAATGAATTTATTCACAGAAGTTCTTACTGGTCTCGATACTTCTTCACTATTAAGTAGTGGTTTCATAGTTGGATTTGGAAACAAAAACCAATCACAGAAGCCCGTATTGGTCGCTGTACTGACTTGTGCAAATTGGTCAAAGCCATCATCAGCAACATTAAAGGCGCATTCAACCTGGCCGATCAACGTCTGCTCCTAATAATAAAATATTTCCAGAGATGTGAGGAAGAAGTAGTTTGTAGACCATTAAGGACACAACTCCCCACTTACATGAAAAATTCAACATCTTTCATGATAGCAATGTAGCTTCTTATGTAAGCCTAAGAATATGCTGCTTTTCTTGAAGATTTCACTTTTTACTGTGAACAACTCCATGGATCTAAGAGAAACAATCAGCATAAAGATGTATTTCATTGCTGAGAGTAAATTTGAAAATCGTTGAAACCTTACAGGTGACAGTATGTGAAGCTGTATGGCATACGATTGGACAGCCGTGCCAGACAGGATAATATTTCCATGAACATATATGCATGCACTGGAAGAAGTTTGGTAAATGGATGTCACTGTATGTAACATATTTAAATTAAAAGGGTTGAATATACCATGATCTTTATCTATTAATTGCAATCTCATGTTTATGTGCTAATTGCAATCTCAATATGTTTGCAGTTTTTTCATCCTTCTTTTAATATTAAAAATGTAGCATGATTTACAAATAGAGCATGATTTTTATGTGTTAATTACAATCCGAATTTGTTTAGATTAAAATATTATTATTAAATAAAATAAATTTAAATCTTAATTTTTTTTTATTATATAATTATATTTTTATAAAACATATGTATAATGGACAAATTCTAAATACAATTTTGTCTTTTCAAAGTATATAAATATATAAAATCTATATAAGGTAAACTGTCTGCCTTATGAAAACGTGTTCCACAGATTGCAATAGATAACTCTTATATATACAAATACTTACATACTAATTGAACATGTACAACTTAATTTAATAAGTTTGTGACATATTAATTACATTTAAGTTTTGATGCTTAATATATTTAATAAGTTCTTATAATATTGTTTTGTTTTCCCATAATGCAATGTTTTTCACAAAATGCATTATGCAATGGATAATTTTGATATATCAAAATACTTATATCATATTTGACCTGTACAACCTAATCCATTTTGATATATCAAAACACTTACATCATACTTAGATAACTGATAACTCTGATATATTAAAATACTTACGTCATACTTGACCTATCATGATAACAATGAAAAACATCACATATCCACTCTATTGGATTTAAGTCCATTAATGCGTTAATATATATATATATATATATATATATATATATATATATATATATATATATATATATATATATATATATATGTGTGTGGGGGATTATATTTAACTATAATGTAAGTTAGATATATATTATAATAATTTGATTTAATGTTTTATTATATAAAATTTACTTTGTTATTTAAAATTTGTATATATTATATAATTTTTATAAATTTAAAGTTTTAAAAAGTAAATGTTTTCAAGTTAATAGTGATTTTTTTTTTAATTTTAATGCTCTATTGTTATTGATATTCATATTGTGATTTGGATCCTAGGTTGTAGTGGTGGGATGACATTATATGCAAACTAAGATGGTGTTTTTTTGCTAGTATTGGGTGGTGGGTTGCTCAATCAAGTCCTAATTACTAAAAGTGCAGAAAATTACATCAATGACTATGTTAGATGACAAATTAAGGAAATTAATGCAAAGAGTTAGGAAAAGGATGCAATTAATAATGATGCAATGTTTGTTTTCCACAAATCTTTGAGAGAGAGAGAGAGAGAGAGAGAGAGAGAGAGAGCTAGTCTTAGGGTTTTATTGTCACTTGCAAGTAAAACAGACTAGTGTCATTTTATTTATGTGGGTGAATGGAGACAAAGAAACACCTTCAGTGGAGGCTAGATGCAAGAGAAGACTTGAATATCTTAGAACTCTAAGGTGATACCCTCATAAACCTAGGTCAAACCTTCTAGGATATAAATCATTGGGTTTGTCCTCTCATAAACCCTAGGTGTCATCCTACTTCTTCTCTAGCAACTAGAGGTGATATTAGGTGAAAATTAGGTCAAACCCTAAAGTGTATCCTCTCATAAATCCTAATATTAAACCTCAAAGACAATTTTAGGGGGATGTCCTTTCAAAATCCCTAATCTTGACTTTGTATGCTTCAAAGAAATTAAGATGGATAAAACAAGGGAAGGGGATAACTAATCTTAATCCTTCCTTAGGGTTTCTATAAATCTATTCAAGGAAAACAAGGATAGCATGAAACTATTACCAATCTAATAAATAATTCACCAAAATATGTCAAGAACAAACAATTGAACCTGGAAATATCACTTAGTAGCCAAGTCGATATGCATGAGTAAACCCTAGTTTCATGAAAATCAACCATAACAAGAGAAAGAATCCACAATATCACTCCAAAAGTGCACACAAGAGCTCCATGATGAGATAAGAAGAGAAGAAGACAAGTAGTAGTGATTCTCACAAGTGCTGATGTAACACACCCACTACGGAATTTAAAAAAATTTCGGCCTTTTTCTTCTTTTCTCCGAGGAACAGAGTTCCCCGAATCACTATGGGGCCTGATACAGACCCTGTCATCCCTTATCCATACCCATTTGATCGATGGCTATGACCACAGGCCTTACTGGAGAGGTGTTCCCGGCTTTCGCGATTCGGGAAATCACGATGCATGTATTCCCCTGTTCTCTTATCTTTCGATGGGCCAAAACTTGAAATGGGTCTAGCAGCTTACCGAGATATACAACAACCCGGAACAAGTCCTAGTACTCTACCCGTCGGGATTTTGCGTATCGGAATTTCGGGAGGTGCGATGATAGGAGGTCTCACACCTGGGTCTTCCGGGAGCCAGAACTCCGAAACCTACATACCACACACACACACACACACACACACACACACATATATATATATATATATATCTTACTCATCCTATTTCGGGATTTTTCTATTCGGGTTTTCGTGGAATGAAACGTTAAGGGGCTCATGCCCTTCGGTACCTCGAAAGCCGAAACACTAAAGTACCAGATCTTTGTGCGCTAGGCCATCTCGAGATTTCGGGATACATGAGGACAGGAGGTCTCATACCCAGATCCTCCGAGAGCCGAATCTCCGAAATACCAAACTCTAAACTCCGAAGCATCAAGATTTTTGCGCGCTACGCCACATCGAAACTTTCCCAATCGGGATTTCGCATCTAGTAGATAGAACAAAACTCTCCTTTGGGGATCTCAGGTACCGAAACACAGAAACACCCAAGGTTATACATACTCAACCATTTCGGCATTTCGTCTATCGAGATTTCGCATTGTGCGAGGACAAGAAGTCTCGCTCCTAGGCTTCCCAGGAGCCAAAACTTCGAAACCTGTATACATATATATAAGTATCACTCATCCTATTTTGGGAATTCGCAAACCGGGTTTTCGGGATATGCGACGACAAGAGGTCTCGCATCTAGGTTTCTCGGGAACCGAAACTTCGAAACCTGCGTGCGCGCGCACACACACACACACACAAATATATATATATATATATATATATATATATATATATATATATCACTCGGCCTATTTTTAGGATTTCATAAACCGGGTTTTTGGGATATGCGATGATAGGAGGTCTTGCATCTAGGTTTCTCGGGAGCCGAAACTCAGGAACACCAAACTCTTAAACGTGCTCCACTATTTTGGGGTTTCCTTCATCGGGATTTAGCGAGTCAGGGTTCAATACTGGCGAATACATGGGACCCACACTTAGGTACCCTAGGTGCCGAAACACCAAAATATAATACTTCTTTACGCTCTATCTCTTCAGGATTTCGCAAGTCGGGATTTCGGGACTTGCGAGTACAAGGGAACTCGCCCTTGGGGATCCTGGGTGCCGAAACACCGAAATGTCCTAACTCATCCACACGCTGTCATTTCAGATTTTCGTGAATCGGGGTTTCGAGTCTTGCGAGTAAAAGAGGACTTGCACTTAGGTACCCCGGGTGCCGAAACTCTCGAAACTCATAACTTACCCACATGCTAGCATTTTGGGATTTCGCAAGTCGGGGTTTTGAGACTTGCGAGTACCAGGGAAATACGCCCTTGGGTATTCCGGTTACCGAAATGCCGAAATATCAAGACTTCTCCGCATGTTATCATTTTGGGATTTTGCAAGTCGAGGTTTCAGGACTTGTGAGTACAAGGGAATACGCCCTTGGGTATTCCTAGTACCGAAATGCGAGAAGCTCATAACTTCTCCATACTGTTAACACTTCGGGATTTCGTGAATCGGGGTTTTGGGGCTTGTAAGTACAAGGGAACTCGCCACTGAGGTACTCTGGGTACCGAAACACCGAAATACCAAAGTTTAAAAGGGCCACTCTCTCTCGTGTAGAGTTTTAAGATTTATGCCAAGAAATCCTCCAATAGATTCTTGGTTAAACTTTCCAAAAGGGTGTCTCAGTGGGGAGATCTATCCAAGGTATTACTGGAGACAGATAAGGGAAATAATTTTCCGAGAGCAGACTTGAAAATCTGAATTAGTTCAATATATATATATATAAACATAAGACATACATGGTCTTTCCAATAAAAGCATGCAGCCACCATCTCTGACCAAAACACCATGCAGACAGTCTTATACTGAAACCATTTTTATTTGCACAGACTATGAGCATACATGTCAGAATATAAATTTCAAGATACAAGATATAAAACACTTATCAGAAAAACACCAGGTGTGATGCAACTGCTGAGAAGGGTGCTCGTTTCCACCCAACCGTAGGCTCAGTGATTCCAAATGGATTTACCACTAGCCACCCTCGAGCTAAGACCACGATGCTTGAGACTCTCTGACTCTGTTCTTCAATGATTGAGAACGAAGGTTACTCTCCTTCTTCTCTGCTATCTCTCACTCTGTATTTTTCTAGAGTTCTTCCAATTTTTCTCTTCCAATCTCCCCTCGCGTCTATGTCCCTACACACCTCTTTCCTTGCCTTTCTCTCTGGCGAGGTTGGGTGTGGCATGATATTCCTCGTGGTTGTTAAGCCCGAGGCTTCTACGGATGGGTGATTCACCCCCCATCCCCTCATTAATTCATGAGGAGCCCCCTCCACCTACCAACCTGGCAAGTCATTCAATTCAGGACCAACAAGCTGCTCTTGGTTCTCCAGGCCAGTGAAGACCAAATACGGTATTGGTTTCAATGGAAGTTAACAACCACCATTCCAGGTGCCTTCCACCACCTTTCTTTAGCCATCGTGGTCTCTTTTTCAGTACATCCCCCTCTCAGTAGTTCTGTAATATATATATTCATATTATTATTTACATTCATCGACCTTTTAAACAAGGTCATTTCGCATCACACATTCACATTTTTGAGTTTGCCACAGTTCTGGGCCAGTATAGTTATTTTTATAGACTAGGGGAAACAGGGTGTTACAATTCCCTCCCCCTTAAAGGAACATCGTCCTCGATGTTCTATCTATCAACATGACATGCATGTACATATGTAAACAAAATCGAATATGCCTATTTCATGGCATCCTCCATTTCCCATGTAGCCTCATTTGGGCCAAAATGTATCCACTACACCTTGACCTATGCAATGGTTTGGTTCCGGAGTAGGGTTTCCTTTCTGTCCAGTATGCATTGGGGTTCTGGTAGAAATTCTCCCTCCGGTTCCACCTGGATCACAGACCAGTCAATTATATGGTTAGCATCATGTACATATTTCTTCAATAACAAAACATGGAAAACATTATGTTCTTTTACGGTGGAAGGAAGTGTTAGCCTATAGGATACAGATCCCACTCTATCTAGAACCTCAAAGGGTCCACAATACCGATGTGCCAACTTGGCACAAGCTCCCATTTTCAGGGAACTCTTCCTGGGCCTAACTCTGAGATATACATGGTCTCCTGGCTTGAACTCTCTTGGAGTTCTCTTTTGCTCGGCATAACTTTTCTGCTGGTTTTGAGCGACCTTCAAGTTTTGTTTTATCTGAATCACTTGTTGTTCCATTTCTTTCAACATGTCCGGTCCAAAAGAAATTATTTTTACGGGATTACTCCAACTGACAGGAGTGTTGCATGGCCTAACATAGAGGACTTCGAACAGACTCATCTTTAGGGATTCTTGGTAGCCATTTTTGTAGGCGAATTCCACCAGTGCCAGGTAGTCTTCCCACTTCTTGGGTTGATGCGTTGCATGCATCCTTAACATGTCTTCTAGTATTTGGTTCACTCTTTCTGTCTGTCCGTCAGTTTGAGGATGATAGGCGGTGCTAAACAACAACTTGGTCTCTAAACTAGCCATCAGTGATTTCCAAAAGTTGGAAGTAAATTTTGTGTCTCTGTCAGACACGATCTCTTTCGGCATACCATGCAGTCTGAATATCTCCTTCATGAACACCTGGGCGATATCCATTGCCTTGCAAGTCGATTTGACGGGGATGAAATGAGCATACTTGCTCAATTTATCCACCACCACCATAATGGCATTATTCTGTTTGGTCGAGGTTGGTAATCCAGTGATGAAATCCATGGATATGGTTTCCCATTTCCATTCTGAGATTGGTAAAGGTTGCAATAATCCTGTTGGGTGTCGATGTTCTTCTTTAACCAGTTGGCACTCTATGCAATTGGCAAAGTACTTGGCTATGTATTTCTTTAACCCGAGCCAGTAGAATTGTTTCCTGGTGGTCGTGATCATCTTCTGGTATCCTGGATGACCAGTATAGGGTCTTTTATGTAGTTCATCCATAAAGAACCTCTTCAGGTCGTCACAATCTGGAATGTACAATCTGTTTTTGTAAGTGAGCATATCTCGTTCGGTCATCTGGTCGCCATCATATTTTACCCCGGCGGGTTCTTGTTGTAGGTATAAGGTCACAGTCTGGACGAAGGGATCTGTCTCTTGTGCATTTCTGATTCTTTCCTTGACATCCATCTCATAGGTGCTCACTGCTGCCAGGTGAATTGTTTTCATGCTTCTGCTAAGGGCATCAGCCACCCTATTTTTTTTTCCTTTAATGTGTTTGATTTTGAAATCAAATTTGCTAAGGAGGGCCATCCATCTAGCTTGTCTGGCATTGAGCTTCGGTTGGTCAAACAAATATCGCAATCCATAGTGATTTGTCATAAGTACAAATTTCCTTCCTACGAGGTAATGCCTCCAAATTTTTAAGGCATTCACTATGGCGGCCAGTTCTAGATCATGTGTCACCTAGTTGACTTCATGTTCGTTCAATTTTCGGGATTCATAGCAAATCACATTTCCTCCTTGCATAAGGACTGCTCCGAGCCCTTCCTTACAGGCATCTGTGCACATGAGGAAATTAGCTTCGGGAGCAGCGATCTTCAACATGGGTGTGTGGGTCAGTAGATGTTTCAGGGTTTGAAATCTTTCTTCACATTTATGTGTCCACATGAATTTTGTCCCCTTTTTCCGGAGGGCAGTGATTGAACAACCAATCTTGGAGAATCCTTTTATAAATCTCCTATAGTATCCTGCTAATCCCATAAATGATCTGATATCCGAAACATCCTTTGGGGTAGGCCATTCCATGATAGAATTGATCTTGTCAGGGTCTACTGCTACTCCTTCTTCAGATAGAATATGGCCCAAGTAATGTATTTTCTTCTGGAAGAAGTCACACTTTCTGAATTTGGCATAGAGTTGGTGCTCTCATAGCACTGACATCACAATCCTAAGATGTTCTTCATGCTCTTCTCTATTCTTGGAATAAATTAATATATCGTCAATAAAAACCAACACAAATTTGTCTAGGAATTTGCTGAGAACATTGTTCATCAAGCACATAAAAGTGGTAGGGGCATTGGTTAACCCAAATGGCACTACCACAAACTCATAGCGACCATACCGTGTCCGAAATATAGTTTTATGGATGTCTTCACCCTTGATTGGGACTTGATGGTATCCTGACCTCAAGTCAATCTTCGAGAAAATAGACGCACCCCCCAATTGATCGAACAAGTCATCGATCCTGGGCAAGGGGTACTTGTTCTTTATGGTTACCTTATTGAGTTGTCTATAATCTACACATAGTCTAAGGGTAGCATCCTTTTTCACAAATAGGATTGGTGCTCCCCATGGAGACATGTTGGGCCGGATATAGCCCTTATCCATCATTTCTCTCAATTGCAATTTGAGTTCAACTAATTCAGGTGTGCTCATCTGGTAGGGTGTCCTAGACACCGGCACCGCTCCCGGTGCAAGTTCTATCAAGAATTCAATGTACCTTCTCAGAGGTAGACCCAGTACCTCTTCCGTAAATACATCTCTGTATTCTCTTAGGGTAGGGTGGTCTTCGAGGCTTGGTTTGTTACCTTCAATTGTTTTCAACACCTGTATTGCATATAGGGGACATCCTTTTTGGCAATACCTTCTCATTTGCAGAGATGATATTTGTCTCACCGAGACAGGTTTTCGGATCCCTTGAAGGGTTATTATTTTCCCTTCCTGACTTACACATTCTAAGGTTTTATGGTAACAGTCCAATTTGGCTTTATGGCCAGCTAGCCAGTCCATACCGATCAACATATCATATGATCCCAGGGGTAATATGTTAAGGGTTGATTGGGTGGGGAATTCACCCAACATTAATTGGCAGGCTAGTATGACCTGTGCTACCCTTCTTTTGCTTCCAGTGGCTAACTGTACCAACCATGGCTTGGTGTTTTTGTGTGGCTATAGTTTACACTTATCAATAGCCTTAGGGGATATATAACTCAAATTTGAACCAGGGTCAATCAAAATAGACACTAGATGGTTGGAAATCATACCTTCTATTTCCACCACTGAATCTTGGTGGTCAGCTTGGTTATTATCCAAGGCTGCATAAATTTGCGGTACACTCCTGGCTACATCATTGATGGTGGTAGCTTCCTGGAGGTTATAAATTCTCTGACTATTCTATTGTCAGTGTGGACAATCTCTCAGTAGATGTTCTTCTCCGCAACCCCAACATTTCAAAGGTTCTCTCTTTGGGTTATCAGTCTTCACTGGTATGGATCTAGACGTTTTGTTTCCACCCAAGGAGGGAAAGTTTTGCTGGTGTACACTCTGGGTTGGGAAGCTCATTCTTGGGTTCTTCTTATAGTTCTTAAATCTTGGGGATTTAATCCCCTTTTTCTGAAATCTTGAACTATTCTTCTGTTTCCATCCTTCACGAGGCTCTGTCCGATGTCCAAACTGTTCATGACAATATGTTTCCTTTCTGATAGTGCCTTCTAGGGTCTTTGGCTCATCAAATTCAATTCTGTTCCAATAGTCCTTAGCTAGTCCGTTGATGAAGCGTTGCACCTTTTCATTTTCTGCTTTTATATAGGGTACATACCTCAACAAATTGAGGAATTTGTTGACATATTCCTCTATAGTGAGTTGCCCCAGTTTGAGTTCCTAAAATTCTTTAGTCTTCTCGTCGAAATATTTTTCCGACAAATACTTCTTCCGAAAGTATTTCTCAAATTGCTCCCAAGATAGGTCCTCTTCGCGAACCCCTTTCGCATTCTTAAGGTCTTCCCACCAAATGGAATTCTTTCCATTCAAGTTGAAGGTGGCTACTCGGGCCTTCAAATTTTTTGAAAAGTCATGGACTCTGAAATACTTCTTTAGTCCAAGTAGCCATGCCTTTGCTTCCTCTCCCTTCTTTATTTCTCCATCAAAGGAGGGTGGTTTGGCTTTTTTGAATTCTTCGAATTTATGACCCTTGGAAATCTTTTTCTTCTTTTGTTTTCTTTGGGAATAGGAATTGGTTTTGCTGCTAGAAGAGCCTTCCAATTTGCCAGCTTCCTTCTCAAAGGACTCGTCCGACGCTTGTCCTTTACATCTAGGATGGACCTTTCTCGAGGTGCTCCTCTCATTGTGGCCACTGATATGGCCATGTTTCTGTATCTCAGGTTCATGATGCATTTGTCGTTGTAGGTCGGATAAGCTTTGCAGTAAAACTGTGTTAATTTCTGTTTGCTTCTCTTGTTCTTTCATCATCCTCTCATTGTTGGCCTTGCAGCTTTGTAATTCAACCACGAGGCTCCTCATAGTATCAGCTAGATCTGGAGGGGTCCCTACTACCCTTCTTTCATCAGACTCTTCATCTCTATTGTGGGAGCCTTCCCCCACTTCTTGGTGAGTCACCATTCTATGCATCTGCAATTTCCCGCGGTTGATCGTTCGCTTGGGTGCAAAAGACAAATGTTGTTTGTTAGTCAAAAATTTATATACATTCATAACCCGCACATAATTCATATTTCTTTCACATGTATACACATAATCGAGGTTTTCATTTTTAACTTTGACCTTGGATAAGAGAGTTAAGATAGAGGGTTACTCCTTTTAGGAGTGCTTCGAATGGAGTCTCTGCGCAACTCGTTCATGAGCCCAAGTAGGCCAAGTGTTGTAACCATGCTCTGATACCAATTTGTAACACACCCACTATGGAATTTTAAAAAAATTCGGCCTTTTTCTTCTTTTCTCTGAGGAATAGAGTTCCTCGAATCCCTACGGGGCCTGATACAGACCCTACCATCCCTTATCCTTACCCATATAATCAACGACTATGACCACAGGCCTTACCAGAGAGGTGTTCCCGGATTTCGCGATTCTGGAAATCGCGATCCATGTATTCCCCTGTTCTCTTATCTTTCGACGGGCCAAAACCCGAAACGGGTCTAGCTGCTTACCGAGATTTACAACAACCAGGAACAAGTCCTGGTACTCTACCCATCGGGATTTCACATACTGGAATTTCAGGAGGTGCGATGAAAGGAGATCTCACACCTGGGTCTCCCAGGAGCCGAAACTCCAAAACCTGCATACCACATATCTATATGTATATATAGATATAGATATAGATATCTATATATATATCTTACTCAGCCTATTTCGGGATTTCGCCATTCAGGTTTTCATGGAATGAAACGTCAAGGGGCTCATGCCCTTCGGTACCCTGGAAGTCGAAACACCGAAGTACCCGATGTTTGTGCACTAGGCCATCTCGAGGTTTCGCATATTGGGATTTCGAGATACACGAGGAAAGGAGGTCTCATGCCCACACTAATACATTTGGGTCAAATTTTGACGACGCATTCGATGCAATTGCCACTTTATATTGTCGGGAGAACAACAAACAATGAACCCCCTCAAACGTCGTTTCACATGACGTCTCTTTTCCAACGACATATATTTCATCATTATTGCGACGTCTTGAATGTGGTAAGACCGACATCTTGAACGTGGCAAGAGAGATGTCTGGAATGTGGCAAGACCAACGTCTTGAACGTGGCAAGACCGACGTCTTGAACGTGGCAAGAGAGACGTCTAGAACGTGGCAAGACCGACGTCTTGAACATGGCAAGAGAGATGTCTTAAACGTGGAAAGATCGACGTCTTGAACATGGAAAGACCAACGTCTTGAAGGTGGCAAGAGAGATGTCTAGAACGTGGGAAGAGAGACGTTCAAGACCGACATCTTGAATGTGGCAAGAGAGATGTCTTAGACGTGGCAAGAGAGACGTCTGGAATGTGGCAAGACCGACATATTGAAGGTGGCAAGAGAGACATCTAGAACGTGGGAAGAGAGACGTTAAGAGGTATCATCTCCGACGTGGTTTCTATGGGAGCGACACTCCAATATGTCGCAATAGAGACTATGTTGTAGGTATTTAAAAGAAAAACACAATATCAATACTAAGAGGGACAGGTACATTAACCTTTGCTAAGATACTAGCCATATCAATATTTAAATCTATATCATCGGTCTTAGGCAAGGTTGGTTGAGGAGGAGGACTAACTTCCAATGGTAAAGGGGGTCTTGTCTATAGAGAGTTTAGGATCCCTAGGATATGTCTCGAGTGTGTTATCACATGAACTCGCAATTGTTGAGCTAAAGTCCAAAAGCTCAAGTGCAATCATGCGTAATAAGACTGCAAAAATATACTAGAGAGTAAGTCCTTGTTTTTAGATAGGATCAAAATAATATTGTACATTCTTGGGTATGTCGAAACAAGTGCCATCCAATACAAGATCTTATATACCAATGAGATAGCTGAGCAACAGAAATTCCAGAGCCTTCACTAAAACCTCTGACAATTTGTTTGACATTTAGCAGACAATTATATCATCAATAATACAACTTGAAGTCATTGCAAGTATTTCTTTGTATCCTTTGGCTAGAACAACAAATTCACATGTAGCATGCAAGTGTTCTGTATATATACATTGAGCAGAAGAGAAAATTCATAGAATGCAAATTGTAGCAATTCAAAACAACCATAACAGATTTGGACTACAGATAAAAATCTCATAATCTCTCATGCCAAGACATTTGAAAATGCCAAACCATGTAAAATTCAATATCCCAATACTTGGTCAGAACAAGGGGCGAAAAAAGACAAATTTAAATACACCCCTCATAGTGCAATAGTTTAGCCAAAGGGATTCTATAAGAGGAATTTCCAAAAACAATAATTTGCAGTGGATTCAAAGGCAATATTTAACGTTTCTAGGAATTGCTTAAAGAATTGAGGCAAACTACAGAGGGAAATTGCAATCATATCCCCTTTATCAACCTCTTTTCCAACAATAGCAAGAAGATAAAGTGATCCTACCTATCCTTTAACTTCAATAGATGACAAAAAATGGAATCTCCCTCTGCTAACTTTGTGGAAAAGAGAAAATATTTAAAGTTTCATACAACCACCAGAGACTTTTCAGAAATTGCATACATTTGTCACATTTTGTAGCTGTAGAATCAAAATGTCAGCATTTGATAACTTAATTATCCTTTAACTTCAATAGTTGATCAAAAATGGAATCTCCCTCTGCTAACTTTGTTGAAAAGAGAAAATATTTAAAGTTCCATAAAACCACCACAGACTTTTCACAAATTGCATACACTTGTCACATTTTGTAGTTGTGGAATCAAAATGTCAGCATTTGATAACTTAATTAGCTCTCCTATCTAAAGCTTCATACAACCATAACAAACTTTCCACAAATTGCATACATTTGTCACTTTTTGTAGCTGTGGAATCAAGATGTCAGCATTTGACAACTTAATTAACTGCATTTTGGTTTTTAAATCATAATCCACTTGCTTGTCTGTATCAGTTGGATCTCTCAAAATCTTTTACAACACCAACTCCACAAGTTCTCTGTATTCAACAATACTAATTGTAGTGTACCCTTTCACTATCGAGGTTTACGATCACTCTTAGTTTACCTTTATACATGAAATTATAAACAAATGCATTTAAACACAATTAAACACACTCAAACACAGAGTAAAATATATGGGTACTGCTATAATTAATCATTCCATAGCATTTATCATTAATTCATTCACACAGCGGAAAACATGATACAAAACAGCACAGTCATGTCAAATGTGATAAACATAACTCAGATTACTTATCTTTTATCTGTTGTAGAAAACACCAACCAAGTGCATGCCTTCCACGAACCTCCCAGCCTTAGACCACACTGTTCATCAGCTCAACAGTAGGTCACCCCCGAGCTGGGACCGAGCTCCACCCCAGGGCAAGGAATCTAGACTCAGGCTGAGGTTACAGGGAAGACAACACATACACATTC
>ML840095.1:3528-14991 GCA_009831015.1 Picea engelmannii | reverse complement strand
TGTTTTTAAGGAAATTAGGTTTGTGAATAAGGAACCTAGAAATTATGGAGGAGAGCCTCTTGCTCTATGATTTGTTGACTTTATTAATCCAAACTATGCAGTAACTGCAATGGAAGCTCTCCAAGGCTATGAGTTTGATGAAAACGAAATAAATTTCACTACTGCTCATCAACAAGACCTTGGAACTTCTTCAACAGTTCTATTGTTAGGCCAAAAGTTGATATCAAAGGTCTCCATCACAGCAGGTGTACAAATATCAAGTCTTCAATATTTTCATAACCAACATGGAAACCATATGGAATGCCTTCGTTTTCTTCCTAAACACTCGAAAATGGTTCTCCTCTGTGGAATTACTTTGACAACAAGATCTAAAGACAATCAAACAAGTTAAATGGATTATATTTAAGAGAAGAAACATAATGCATGGGAGATAGATGATCAAAAATTCACATGGATCATGTGGGGATGGAATTGAAAGGGTCATCACCAGTGCACAAGGATATTTTGTAGTTTCTATTAGCATGTAAGTAACATATATTGTCAAATGTATGCAAAATGTCTCTTTGAATGCAATTGCAATTGAGGACATTTTGTTGGATATTGAAAAAGTCCTGATGCCAGTAACAATTCAGGGAAGAAGACTGGGTCTAGAAGCCATATATTATCTTGACCAATCCAAATGTAGAGTCTATATTCTGAAGTGTTGGACAATGTCAACATTAAATGTTCAGGTTATGGTGTCTCAATAAGCGTTCAACACTTTGATTTGGAAACTCTGATCATCAATTTTTTCTATGCTCTAGTACCATACATTGGGCGGTTTCTTATATTGCATACACCTATAACATAAAAATCTCTATTACAATCTAAGATGAATACAATTTGACAAGATTCTAAGGTGCATAGAAATAAGATTCATTCAAAGTTGAAGATCGGATAAAATCAAGATATGATAACCTTGTTATGGTGGGTTGTTCATATCCAACAAGTTTCTTAATGCTTTCCTACCCAATAAAACATGACCTGTTATAAATTTCAATAAAGAATTCTTCAAAGTATCATTTTAGTTTCAAAGAACTAGATGATGTCCAGTTGCTGAGAGCAAGTATATTGGTTTTTATTGAGTTTGACTGTATGTATTACAAAAATTTTGAAGAATTATATCAACAAAGAGTTCATGACATCCTCTCTAACCTTTCATCAGCTTCTAGAACACTCCAAAAGAAATCAAGCATGTAATAAGGCACATAACAGAGTACACAATGAGATTGTAGTGCAAAGCAACAAAATTACATTGTATGTGCTGGAAACTTTCTGTAGAATACTATTTTTACAGAAATTGGTTAGATAAGGTCAAAGTTCGAGGCGCAAGGATGAATGTTTGACAAAGTGATTGATTAGAAATCATTTTGTGGAAATTTACATAACTATTGTGACCTAACAACACATTACACCAATTTGATCATAACTAACTCCTAAGTGTCTAAATATCCTAACAATAGTGCCATTTGTATTTTGGACATAAATAAAAGGGGGAAGGCACTGTTTCAAAAGAACAAGTGGATCACACAACCCTCCACAACCGCATCCAAATCTTAAGTGGAAGCAAAAGGTAGGCTGTGGATGCTGGGCGAGGAAAATAGATTCTTCACATCTGCATGCAAAAATACATGTGGGATACAAAATACAAGAAGCAAGTGTGGAGTCCAGGAAGCAATGAAATGAAGGATCGTGAAAGACTTCCACATCCACACAATGATGCAATGTGAAATGCAGAGACAAGGTGCACAGAAGAAATTGCATATGGTTGAGAATGCCATGTCTGCACTCAATAATTGATGTGAGATGTAGAGTGCGAACAAGGAAGGGACGCACAAATTTTTTTGTATTCTGTATGGAAAAGACCATGCAGAATGCAAAGCAATTCCTTTAAAAGACTTTGGGAAAGGTAAACTTAGGAAATTTTCATGATTCTTCAATACAATCTCGAAAGATGATAATGACTAAGGTTTAGACATGGAATGAAGGGAGGAAACGTGGGATACAAGAAAAAATCATTAACAAGAACCTATAAACTTGAGTTGACAAAAAATTATCAATGTTGATAATTCCCAAAATGCATTAAAAGAGAATCACAGACTTGGGGATGAAATGTAATGAACAAATGTCATATATGAACACTTTTGTGGATAGAATACTTTATCAAAGATAGTCAAAGGCTATGGTCGAAGATTAAACTCTTGGAGAAGAAATATGGACAATGGATAAGACCCCTTCGAGCATGAGGAAGAAGTTAAGGGATTGGAAGTCAATATGGAAAATGGAGAGATAGAATCAAACAAGCATAGGATGCCAGAGGAACCTCAACACCTAGTGGAAAGTAGGAGAAGTTTAAGGGTTGAGGTCTAAATTTGTTGAGAAAACATTGAAATGATGATTAGAGCCCACTAAAGGAAAAACCAAATAAATACTAATTGGTACTGTTATCGCATGATTTGTAGTTAGGTCAAAGCCCAACCCAAACAACAAATGTTTGACACAACTGGGGACACCTATCACTATCACCTCAATAGATATCTCGATATTTGGTGTAGCGAGATCGATGTTGCATGATTAGGCATTGCCTTTATTTCTATGGGAAGAGGCTTGTGGTACTGCAGTATATTTGCAGAACAAGAGTCCCATAGAGTTTTGGGGAGGAAGAATCTTGAGAAGGCCTTCACTGGGAGGAGGCCTGATGTTGAGCATTTGCGTATTTTTGGGTGCTTGACATACTCTCATGTCCCCTCAGAGATGAGGAAAAATATAGATCCCACAACAGAGAAGGGGATCTTAGTTGGTTACTCAGAAATCTCGAAGGCCTATCGTATCTACATACCAACATGGAGGAGAGTGGTGGTGAGGAGAGATGTTAGATTCGAGGAGGATAGAGCCTTCAGGAGATCACTTTTGTTGAGAGATAGAGTTGAGGAGGTTCCGCAGATTCAAAGTGATGCATCAGAGGGGACACAACCTCAAGTGTCTAGTGCACCAGTTTCAGGGGTGACTGGGTCACCCAGTACAGCTTCAGGTTCACAGTTGCCAAGTATTCAAGAAGAGGGTGCAGATCCTTTAGGATCTTAGACTACGGTATTGAGATCTATGGATGAGACTATTGGGCATGGTGATGCTACTTCTCCATTGATTACTCCAGGGAAGAAGAAACTGAGATGATTTTAGGAGACCCTAAAGGAAGCCAATAAGTATGTAGGAGAGCCCAAGTAATTGATGAGAGAGAGTAGAGTGCCAGAGAGGCTTGGATCTTACTTGGCTATGGTGACAAACATCACAGATGCAGAGCCCATGACATTTTCACAGACAATTGACCATCATGTTTGGCGAGAGGCCATGTAGGAGGAGTAGGACTCCATCATGTGCAATGATGTGTGAGAGGTGGTGTTGAGGCCTAAGGGGAAGTCAGTTGTGACTTCCAGGTGGTTGTATAAAACCAAGTATGCTGCAGATGGCAACATAGTGAAACACAAGGCCTGATCTGTGGGGAGAGGATTCTCTCAAATAGAGGGAGCCAACTATGATGAGACATTCACCCCAGTTGCGAGATACACTTATATCTGGAGCATTGTTGACATTGCAGAAGAGATGGGTTGGAGGATACATCAAATGGATGTAAAGACTGCTTTTCTGAATGGCTTTGTAGAGGAGGAGGTGTACATAAAACAACCACAGGGGTTTGAGGTGTTGTGAAGAGAGTCCCATGTGTGTCTTCTGAGAAAGGCACTTTATGGTCTGAAGCAAGCTCCAAGAGCTTGGTATTCGAGGATAGATGCTTAATTACTTCAGATGGGGTTTGAGAAGAGTGAGGAAAATCCTAACCTATACTATATTATACGAGGTGAGGATACACTCATTCTCATACTGTTTGTGGATGATTTGTTCATCACGGGAGAAGAGCATCTCATAGTTGATTGCAAGCAGGGCCTTGCATCAGAGTTTGAGATGAAGGACATCAGGTTGATGCACTATTTCCTGGGCATGGAGGTTTGGCCGAAGGTGGGTCATATCTTTTTGGGACAAGAGAAGTATGTTGCATACATATTGAGAAGATTTCATATGGAGGACTATAGGCCCATGTCTACACCTATGGTCACCAACTGGAAGAAGCTTAGCACTTCAGATTCCCAGTTGGAGGATGCTACGAGATACAAGAAGTTGATTAGGTCCTGGATGTATCTGGTCAACAATAGACCAAATATTTGTTTTGCCATGAACACTCTCAGCCAGTACATGGTGGAGCCTAGGAGTGTTCACTGGATTGGGGCAAAACACGTGCTGAGGTACATTTCAGGATCAGTGTATTTCAGATTGGACTATGTCAGAGGAGATGGGGTGAGTTTGGTTGGCTACATAGACTTAGACTGGCCAGGATTTGCCATTGGCAGGGAGAGCACCTCAAGGTGTTGTTTTGGGTTGGGGTTGGGAGATGTTTCCTGGTTCAGCTGGAAACTGAGGTCAGTAGGTTTGAGTTGGACCGAGGTAGAGTACATGGAAACCAGTCAAGCCAGTTGTGAGGCCATCTGGCTTCGTAAGTTTTTGGTTGGGTTATTTGGCCGTGAGTTGAGTCCGACAGTCATTCACTGCGATAATCAGATTTGTATAAAACTCTCTAAGAATCCAGTGTTTCATGATAGGTCGAAGCATATTGAGATCATATATCATTTCATCAAAGACTGGGTTCAGCGTGGGGCAATTCAGCTTCAATATATTCAGAATGATGAGAAGGTAGTAGATATTTTCACCAACGCCCTGCCAATGGGAAAGCACATATATTTCAGAGACAAGATGGGCTTGGTGAGAAACACTTTCCTCGGTAAGAGAGAGTTTCCCATAAAATTACTTTACCAGTGATTCTGTCAATGCCTGTAATTTACCAAAAGCTTATTAAATGATGAATTAAAGGTTGCCTTCTCTAGCAGCCTTCATGTAAGAACTTATGAACCCTTTTATTTTCCTTACCAAACATGTATTCAAGCCCTGCCGTAAATTATAGAGTTTATTACTTAACTTTTAGAAACCATGTCAGGATGTAGACTTATATTCTTGGTTCAATGTCATTCCCAGGGTAAACAAAATTTGAAAAATGTTTTGCTCGGTGATGAGCAACGTTTATTAGAATTTCGAGCTTTAGGTAGCAAGGTAATTTCAAAGTGTATTTAGATGTCATTAAGGATATTTTTTTTTTCCAGTATGTAGTACACATCGTAGGCAATTATCAAATCTAGGAAAGTATAACAAATTATGTAAATTAGGTATCTTCATTCTTTTCCAGAAAATTTCGTAGAGTTATAATGAATTGATTTCTCTTTTATTTATGTAGGTGGAATTTTCTATGAGAGAGCATGATATGTCCATTGGGGCTGTTTTAGAATCACTGGAAATTGAGGATGCATTTGTAGGAAAAAGAAGCTCGTCATGTCAATTTCTAGTTCGGCCTTTCATTAAAAATTCAAACAAAGCCATTGGAACCAGGAAGAACTCTCTTGGTAGTGAAAAACGAAAAAAATTCAGGAAAACATGGAGTAATAAACAAATTGAGGGCAGTGAATATTTTTTTGAGACTTCAGAAGAACTCGAAGATTCTCTAGAACTTAAATTTCACGGTTCAAGACAACCATCAGACACAGCTTCAGAATTCTTCAATGCGGAGAGTTCACTTTTTAATGACAAGCTACATGGTGAAATACCAAGTTTTAGACAGATTCCTGGCTTGTTGCCAAACCTTGAGGAAAGAGAAAGAAGCCATGTTTTGGAGCAAACAGGATACTTAGATAGCTTTGTGAAGGCACAAGTTATTCTTTTGGATTAGGATTCTCTAGCATATACTAATATAGACAAGCAGGTTATACATTATTTCTCTAATTTTATGTTTCACTTTCAGTCTTGTAGGTTTGGTATTTGTGTTAGCCATTCATGTTATTGACACATTATATACATAACACATGTCTAATTTGATAATGTATACATCGCAAATGTCTTTCACAGGTAATTCTTTCACTATCTACGCTCTCCTTTTAGTTTAACAGGCCAACAATTCTGGCATTATTGAATTTTGTGAATGCTATAAACATTGAAGACATGGAAAAAGATATTGATGAAAAAAAAACTGATACACTCACGACAATTATCAAGCAAGAAACTGGTGAAAAGAATAGTAAAGAAGAGTCAAATGCAATTATCAACCGGAAGGACTCTATTGTGAAAGGGATGCTTGGGAAAGGCAAAGATAGAGTGATTTTCTCACTAGTCCTGAGTATGGCATGGACACAGTTTGTTCTGAACAATGAAAATGAAACCCATGTTGCTACTTTGTATCAAGATAACTTACATGTTGATATAAATGTATACCAAAAGTACCATCAATTTCTTCTCCTTGCAGAGAATTCCATTTAGTTATAACACTCTTTGTCCTGAGTTTTATGTTTTTTCCAGGTCTTTCCATCCACCTTTGGTGTAAAGGATTCTTTGGGAAATCTAAAAGTAAGTGACAACAGCCTTGATGATGCTCACCCATACTATTGGATCTGTGATATGCGTGATCCTGGTGGTTCGTCCTTTGTCCAGGTACAATACACTGTAATCGTAGTAAATTCTTGATTAGATGTATTTTTCTGAGAAAAAGAACTCTCGGAAAATAAGGAGGAGGAAGTGACAACGTTTGAGTAAAGAGATTAATGGATTGATATATTTGTGCAAAATTTACTCTGGGAGTTAGATTTATAGATTAAATTAAAATGGAATTATTGCATGTTTAGAGCTTGCTTTATTATAAAAGGTTTGTATGTTGTTAACTATGCACAATTTTGATAGCAATGCAAAGTGGGGTGACGAATGCCATCTCGTCAGTCAGCAAAGCGTAATGCTTCTATTTGCCTTTGCAAATGTCCAAAGATGAAGATTTGTTTTTTTTTTTAAATTATGTCTAAATACGTCAAATCAATTGCTTGTAAGGTTTAGATTTTGTGGTCGATTCTGTAATTCCATTGTCTAAATTCTATAGTAGCTTGAGACTAGACCAACTATATAATATCCCCCAATAGAGTTGTGCTAGGATATTGTGTTTGATGTCAATTTTATTGTTTTGGTTGTATGCCTTTGTCAAATGTTTTGCATTACATATGTTATTATGCTGATTGAGTGCTTTCTACAAATAGTTTGCATGTATTTTTCCGGTGGGCATTTCATCAAACATATTGCATACCATTGAATTACACATAAGACTAAAGAGACAACTTTGGAATTTTATTATGCATGGAATCTGATACACAACAAGAATAAACAACTATTGGCTGCTACAGCAGCTGTAATACATCAACAAAAATACCACAAAACTCAAACAAAACCTGGATAATTCCACTGTCTCCCGAACAAGTGTTTCTGAGCTTCTCCAAGCTCCCAAAGCCTCCTTCGATCCTCCAAATGCATAGAACAAGGTTGCGGCCCTCCTCCAAAGCCTCCACGAATCTGCAAGAGGCCCCATGACCTTCCTTCTTACCCTCACGACTTGGAAAATGGACTCACGGTCCTCACCAAACCCCACGGATTCAACCAGATGGGCCTATGACCCTCTCAAACCCTCTCTTCTCAGCAATAAGGGACCCGTGGCCCTCCTCTATCCCATGCAACCTACTCAAGGGCCACGCGGCCTGCTCCAAACCTCACGACTCCCTCACAATGGTCTCACTGCTCATCAAAGAGAGGCTTCGGCCCTCAATAAATCCCAGCCAACCTCCTAGTGCCACGGCCCTGCAGAGAAAGGTAAATCTCCCCCCTTAGAACAAATCCAAGAGCCTCTTAGCCAAATCGCTCCTCCTCCCAAACTGTGGATAACCTGTAATAAGATGATGCAATGTTCCTAACTTGCCTAGTCTAGTTTGGGAAACACTGATAATATGATGTATCTACTATAGATAATTCATTGTTACAACATATAAATGACTATATGTTGTGGCAGAAATGATAATCAATCTTCACAAATGTGGCAAGAACGACGTCTATGTCAAAAATGTGGCAAGAGAGACGTTTTGGTGGAAAACGTGGCAAGAGAGATGTTAACGTGGCAAGAGAGACGTCAACGTCGCAAGAGAGACGTTAACATGGAAAGACCGACGTTATCGGGCAATATGATTTTTTTTTTTTTAATTTCCTCTATTTTGCGACAATATGGACAATTTTGTCCATAACGCCGCAAATAAAATGTCGAAATTTTTACAATATGTACTAGTGCCAGATCCTTCGGGAGCTGAAACTCCGAAATACCAAACTCTAAACTCCGAAGCATCAAGATTTTCATGCGCTACGCCACATCGAAACCTTCCCCATCGAGATTTCGCATCTAGTACATACAAGGAACAAAACTGTCCTTTGGGGATCTTGGGTACAGAAATGCCGAAACACCCAAGGCTATACGTACTCAACCATTTCAGCATTTCACCTGTCGGGATTTAACGTTGTGCAAGGACAAGAAGTCTCGTTCCTAGGTTTCCTAGGAGCCAGAACTCTGAAACTTGTATACATATATATAAGTATCGCTCAACCTATTTTGGGAATTCGCAAACCAGGTTTTCGGGATATGCGATGATAGGAGGTCTCGCATATAGGTTTCCTGGGAGATGAAACTCCGAAACCTGTGCACACACATATATATATATATATATATCGCTCAGCCTATTTTCAGGATTTCACAAACCGGGTTTTTAGGATATGTGACGACAGGAGGTCTCGCATCTAGGTTTCCCGGGAGACGAAACTCTGAAACATTAACATTACGCACACTGCGCCACATCAAGATCTCCCTACCCATCGGGACTTCACATCTATTGATTTCAAGGGAAAAACTAACCCTTGTGAAATCCCAGGTACCGAAATACCGAAACACCAAACACCATTCTTGCTAAGCCCTTTCGGGATTTCTCCTTTCCAGATTTCGCGTTACGTGAGAACAAGGAGTTTCGCCCCTAGGTTTCCTGGGAGCCGAAACTCAGGAACACCAAACTCTTAAACGTGCTCCACTATTTTGGGGTTTCCTTCATCAGGATTTTGCGAGTCGGGGTTCAAGACTGGTGAATACATGGGACCTACACTTAGGTACCCCGGGTGCCGAAACACTGAAATATAATACTTCTCTATGCTCTATCTCTTTGAGATTTCACAAGTTGGGATTTTTGGACTTGCGAGTACAAGGGAACTCACCCTTGGGGATCTCGGGTGCCGAAACACCAAAATGTCCTAGCTTATCCACATGCTGTCATTTCGGGTTTTTGTGAATCAGGGTTTTGGGTCTTGCGAGTACAAGAGGACTCGCAGTTAGGTACCTTAGGTTCTGAAACTCCGAAAACTCATAACTTACCCACATGCTAGCATTTCGGGATTTCGCAAGTCCTGGTTTCGGGACTTGCGAGTACCAAGGAAATACGCCCTTGGGTATTTTGGTTACCGAAATGCTGAAATATCGAGACTTCTCTGCATGTTATCATTTCGGGATTTCGCAAGTCGGGGTTTCGGGACTTGTGAGTACAAGGGAATACACCCTTGGGTATTTCGGGTACCAAAATGCCGGAAGATTGTAACTTCTCCATACTATTAACACTTCGGGATTTCATGAATCGGGGTTTCTGGGCTTGTGAGTACAAGGGAACTCGCCATTGAGGTACTCTGGGTACCGAAACGCTGAAACACCGAAGTCAAAAAGGGCCATTCTCTCAAATGTAGAGTTTTAAGACTTATGCCAACAAATCCTCCAATAGATTCTTAGTTAAACTTTCTAAAAGGGTGTCTCTGTGGGGAGATCTATCCAGGGTATTACTGGAGATAGATAAGGGAAATAATTTTCCGAGAGCAGACTTGAAAATCTAAATTAGTTCAATATATATATATATATATATATATAAACATAAGCCATACGTGGTCTTTCCAATAAAATCATGCAACTACCATCTCTGACCAAAACACCATGCAGACAGTCTTATACTGAAACCATTCATATTTGCACAGACTATGATCATACATGTCAGAATATAAATTTCAAGATACAAGATATAAAACACTTATCAGAAAAACACCAGGTGTGATGCAACTGCTGAGAGGGGTGCTCATTTCCACCGAACCATAGGCTCATCGATTCCGAAATGGATTTACCAATAGCCACCCCTGAGCTGAGACCACGATGCTTGAGACTCTCTATATCTATTCTTCAATGATCGAGAACAAAGGTTACTCTCCTTCTTCTCTGCTATCACTCACTCTGTATTTTTCCAGAGTTCTTCCAATTTTTCTCTTCCGATCTCCCCTTGTGTCTGTGTTCCTACACACCTCTTTCCTTGCCTTTCTCCCTGGTGAGGTTGCATGTGGCATGATCTTCCTCGCGGTGGTCAGGCCTGAGGCTTCTACGGATGGGTGGTTCACCCCCCATCCCCTCATTAATTCATGAGGATCCCCCTTCACCTACCAACCTGGCGAGTCATTCAATTCGGGACTAGCGAGCCACTCTTGGTTCTCCGGGCTAGTGAAGACCAAATACGTTATTGGTTTTGGTGGAAGTTAACGACCACCATTCCAGGTGCCTTCCATGACCTTTCTTTAGCCATCATGGTCTCTTTTTCAGTACATCCCCCTCTCAGCAGTCCTGCAATATATATATTCATAATATTTTTTACATTCATCGACCTTTTACACAAGGTCCATTCGCATCACACATTCACATTTTTGAGTTTTCCATTGTTCTTGGCCAGTATAGTTATTTTTACAGACTAGGGGAAATAGGGTGTTACATGTGAGTTATGTTTTGGTTTTGAGGTAACACTATCATATTTATTATATGAGGAAAACCTAGCATTATAACCCATAATATCCCCAATAAATGATACATCACACAAGTGAGATAGGTCATGGCCGACACCTCAAATATACTCAAATAATGATAATACATGTTGAAATGACAAAACGTCTCCTCCAAGATCACACATGTGGGTGTATGAAGACACAACAAGGGTGATGTGACGGTTTAGAAGGGTGCAAGGGCCTCCAAAGGACACATCTCATCACCAAAAGATGAAAATCATGGTGAAAGGTGGCATGTCCTCATAAAAGGTCATGTATCATCATCAAAATATCCCAACTCATCATCAAAATGGTGCTCCAATGGAAATCAAGCCCCAATCATCATGAAAGTATCATAGCGCATGACATCATCATCCATATGCTCAACGTTCAAGGTTAAAAGATCAACGGCCCTGAAAGTTGGGGACCCAAAAACATATCCCCTATCATGATAACAATGAAAAACATATCCACTTTATTGGATTTAAGTCAATCAATGTGTTAATATTCAAAACATATATATATATATATATATATATATATATATATATATATATATATATATATATATATATATATATATATATATAT
>ML840094.1:57539-76306 GCA_009831015.1 Picea engelmannii | reverse complement strand
GTAGTGAGGGAATGGGAGGTGATCATCTTATTCATTCTTAATCCACTGTTTTGTGCACATTATTTTGTATTTTTTCTTCCTTAGTTACTTATTTTATTCATTATATATTACCATTATACTTCAGATTGCAGCATAAACCAAGTACTATAATATTCATAACTATTTCACAAATATCATGTAAGGAATATATACAATCTAACATGCATAAAGAGAATATTCATCATCCATCCCATAAAATACAAGTAAACACAATAGTTAACGTGGTTCACCCAACTTTGGGCTATGTCCACAATGACTGCTTCTTTATTCTTCTTCTTGTAATTGTATCAAGCTTGCACACTATGCTTACAAATACACATCATGTTATATTTACATTCATCTGGACTAGCCTCTCTGCAGTGAAAGCCTCTCTCTCTCTCTACAACATCTCCTTAACATTTAGACATAGAATCTTTTCTTCTCATCCTATTATAACACTCTTCTTACAAAATAAGAACTCTCGATAGATTGGAACAAACTCGACAATACCTCTCTAGAGAACAGAATGAGAGAATGCCTATATTTCCAACCCATTACATATTTATAAAGAAATTCTAGGGCTTAAAACCCTACTTTTCTCACCCCAAAACCCTATTACAATTCATGACAACTCAGGTTGAATCGTTGATTGGGATTTTTTATCTACATTTTCACTCTGACTATTGTTCTTCATGCTTTTGCATGTCTTTATGATTTTATTATGTCGAGCTATTATCCTTCCTTTTCACATGCTTTATTCTCTTTCTTTATTCTTCTATTTTATTCTTCTTCTTTGTTCTTGTTACTGCGTACTATACTACTAAATGTGCCTCAACTGTACACAACTGATCTTGGATGTGTTTTTATTGCTCACTCTTCTCCTACCTTGTCTTTCTCCTTCTCCTACTGTGCACATATTCCATAGTTAGGATTTTCCTTAATATTATTTCGAAAATGCATGTCTAACACACCTCAACCTTTGACTTTCTATTGATATATTCGACTTCAAATGTTAGTCAAATCACCTCGACTAGAGTTTCATTGCAAAGAATATAAAAACCCAACATTCTCCCACTTGTTTCTTTCTTTATTGAAACCTAGAGATCTATGAAATCTCATTTACAGACCTAGGGAAATAATTCCCATTACCTCTCAACACCAATAGAACTTCACAACACTCACAGACTTGGTCAAAGAGTCTGTGATGTTTTCCAATGTGCCTACTCTCTCCAACAACACCTTGTTGCTTTCCTCCATGTCTCTCACAAAATGGTATTGTACATAAATTTTCTTTGTCTTACAATGATAAGATGAGTTATGTTCCAAGAATATTTATCTTTGAATATCCTAACTTGTCTTCATATCTTTATGCTCAAACTTGATTCATGAACAAAACTTTTGCAACCATATTGCATATTTGCTTGCATGAGTGGATACCGAGTATTCTTATTTTGTTGTTTATAATTCTATGACCACCAGTCGCTTACTCATCTAGATAAATTATCCACTGAACATATTGAACACATATCCATTGGTCGACCTTCGTAGATCTATATCTCCAACCCAGTTGATGTTGAAAAATACATGTGCCTTTACTTCACTGTCATTTGCATATTTTCCTTGGTAGCATATAGCATAATATTTGATGCCACAAAAATACCTAAATACTCTCTTGACACTTGTCTAGTGATCCTTCCCATGTGTCGACATGTATCTACTCAACACTCCCATTGCATGGAGAATTTATATTTGAGTGTGTTATCACATAAGGTTGTCAAGGGCCATAGGTGTGTTTTGGTCATACCAAAGTTTGTCTACTTTCCCTGTGTCTCTCTCTCTTTCATAGGCCATGTATTTAAGTTTTCGCTTCTAATGGAAAAGTCATTTTATTTTTCCTCTAAGGTTGATCACTTTCTTCTTTGTCTCAGTCACTCATCCTTTTGTCTTCCCAAGCCTCCAAACAGTCCTCCAAGTCTTTGTTTATGCAGGCCACAACCACGGGCTCAATGTGAAGCACTCAAAGTGACCCGTTCCAGACTCGAAACAAGAAAAAAAGAAAGTTTAGCTTCTAATGGATAGGATTCCATGTGGAGGTCACATCAGTGGTTCATGGGTGTTCGAAATCTGAAATTTTCTCAAATATTATAACCAGAGAAAAGACTCGAGATCAAAGGTTGAGCAAAAATTAAATATGGACCATAGATCTCATTGGGAGAGATCAATGGTGGAAAATTATCATGGGAATCAGGATTTTGAAATATTATTAAAGTTGTTCGTCAAAGAGCCGAAGTCCCGAAACCTAAAATCAACATGGGCCATCCATTTCAGAGGGGTGCATGGCACCAAATACGAACAACGGAGAAAGATGCTTCAAGGAATTTGAAGTAAGGAATGCACAAAATCCCTGAGTCCTGAAGCACGAAGTAGATCTATACCGCAGGTCTTAAAGGGATAGGTGGCAGCCGATCTAGGGCTCGCGGGATTGACTTTTGAGAGTTTTGGAAGGGAGAAAAAGAAAACTTCATGAAGCACAAAGTGTGAAGTGGTTCTTGGTCATCCAATCCATAGGAGCGCGTGGCACCAGATAGGCAGATTCACAGTTTCAGGAATCAGAGGTTTCTTTGGGAGCAATGTGTAGGTTTCGCGTAGTGCGAACTCCTGAATCACCTGTGGAGATAAGCGCTGGGTCATGGCCCAGGGTGGCATGCAAGAAATGTTTTGGAGTTCAAGAAAGGCCAAAGACACCTGTGTTAGTTGAAAAATGAGACCATCAAGGTTTCAAGGTGTCAGGTTGACTCAAAGAGACTTTAGAAATACCTAGCGGTTCCTTAGGCGTCAAGCCCCATCCTGATCCTGATGAAATTAGTTAATGGAAATGTGGATGGTGGTTGAAACCTCGTCTCACCCCATAAATGGAAAGCTTGAAAGAAATGGCCATGGAGGTAGACTGTCATCCCAGATTTTCCCTATGGATAGATTTTCCTGCAAGCCCATAACGATCTTAGCTTGCGTCTGATAGAAGAATGTCTACACAGTCTAACAGAAAAAGAAGTAGATGTAAATCCTTGAATGCAGTGGCCCGATCGCGCCCTTGGTGGTTGTAGACAGTTTTGAATATAAATAGGTAGTTTTGATATTTTGTTAAGGTCGTCAACTGGTTGAGCAGAGCTCCCTATTTTGTAATGTTTTGATTCTATAACTGTTCTCTGGTGATGTATCAAATTTGAGACTTTGTTGTTAATAGAAGTCAACTTCTCTCCATCTCTCTGTAAAAACTGTGCTAAAACACTAGGGCATGGAGGATCCAGTCGAGGGTTGTTATGTTGTTGTAATGTAGGTTTGATTACAGTGGTATCATGACTAGTTTTAGTCAGCTCCCTTATTATCTTTTTCCCTCTTACACTGAATGGCTCGGGCATGGAAGATCTAGTCGAGTTGTTGTAGCTACATTGTGATGTAGGTTTGATCATTGTGTTGTTGTGACTATGTTGTTGTGACTGTGTTGTTTGGACATATTTTAGTGTCTAAAGCTTAATCTCAAGAGTGATCTTGAGTTTGAGTCTTTCTTCTCCAAGCTGCTTGAAATCCTGATGCCCATAATAGTCTTGTCCACCTTTATCACTAAGTATTCCCTCTGCTCACAATTAAACTCAATTCACTTACTTAAGTTAATGTGGCCCTCACTTCCCTGTACATTTCTTGTCTAGTTCTGTGTTGAACATCATTCATATTTAGATTTTTTTCCATTGACCTCCACTCATATAAAACCAACATCCACCAAAAAAATTTGATTGGTACTGGGCTTATCCTCCCAAAATCTAAGGTTGGCTCTCATTTCTAACATTCTTGGCACCTTCTCCGAGGAAAGAATTGAATATATTTCCCTGGGTAAGAACGATAAAGAATTTATGATTCTGAAGATGCATCAGAATTTAGTACCATTGAATATTTCAACTTGCACATGGCGACTCCACCGTTTCAGTTGTGTCTCCAAAAGGTAGACACATGAGTTATAATCCACAACTACCTCTAGCAACACATGAAGATGACCCAGAGAAAATGATCAGAAAAGGAAAGACCCCTCAAGAAGGTAGTTCAACTGTTATACCAGGTGATTCTGGTAATTTTCTTAATCCTTATGTAAAAACTCCAGTAGATTTTTCTAATTCTCCTATTATACCATTGGCTGGAGTTCTTATAAGTTTAAATTTTGGGTGTTTTCCTGTTGATTTCTCCCCTCCTAGTCTCGATTTAGAAGGAGAAATACTTGACACCCTTGTTTCCCCTGAAGTTGTACATTGGTTTAGACACAGGACCTTAGAAGACTTCCCTACCCTAGGCTTTACTACTCCTCTCCCTATTAGAGTTGCTGCATTTATGGAAGGGGAAACATATGTTCCCTTGAGCCCTGTAGCTTTGTCCCCCAACACTTAGTTGTTTCCCTTTTCTCCTAGAAATATAGTCCCAGTATTACCTATCCCTACTCCATCTCCTCTTTGTTCTCCTCAAGTTCACATCCCTATGGTAGGTGCTAATCCTCCTAGAAATAGGATGGATGCCATAGTGGTTGCTAGATATGCCACTCTTGTTCTACCTCAGCCTTTGAGTTCTCTCCCAGCTGGTGGCTACCTTAAGCAGTTGCCCAAGTTCACAGGTGAGGGAGACATAATTGCAGAAGAACACCTTGCATCCTTTTATAGTTATGCAAATAATTATGTCATTGTGAATGAAGATGTATGGATGAGGATTTTTGTTCATAGCCTTGATGGTGAGGCTAGGAAGTGTTTCAGGGCCTTGGCTCTTGGATATATTGATGGGATTGAAGCCTTAGATGAATCATTCTTAAGACATTGAGGGGATAAAAAATATTTCCTCTACTATATTACAGAGTTTGGATCACTTAATAAAGAAGAGGGGGAATCTGTTTATGACTTCTCAAAGAGGTTTAATAAAATATATAATAAAATTCCCACAGAGATTAAGCCTACAGAAACCTCTGCCAAAATTACTTATGCTAGTGCTTATGATCCTGATTTTTGCCTCTTGTTAAGAGAAAGAAGAGCTACCTCCTTAGCTCACATGCAGGATGCGTCCCTTGAAGTAGAGTCCAATATATTGGCAGTTGACAATCTTATAATTAAGGTTGATAGAAACAAAAGAAAATTAAGGTCTGAAGCTTCAACCTATGTTTCCTCTGCTTCCCACCCTCAAGTAGATGAATTGGCTAAGCTATCAAAATTACTTTATGCTGAGGTGGAAAGTTTGAAATTGGAAGGAAATCATAGCTATAGGAATCCCCAAAATGCTGATAATAAGGGTGGCATAAAAAGGACAAACAATGCCCCTCAAATCATCCAAAGAGATCAAAGGAGAAGGGATAGGGACGATAAAAAAATTCAAGCTCCTTTCCAAAATAACCTTGTTATTGATGAATAAGGAGAGGAATAAGATGTTGATATTGAAATCCATTTCCTTGGAGACACCTCCTCATTTCCTCATTTAAACAAATCTACATATGAAGAGTCTCTCATGGATAGCCAACTAAAAGAGTTGCGAAAGGGGGAAAATACTAACAACAATCCAAATAGATATAGCCCGAGGTCAAAGAATAAATAAGGGAAAATTGATATTTCTGATCAGCCTACTAGAGAAGAGAAGCCTGCTAAAGAGATGGCATACAATAGGAAAGAAAAGGAGGCACAAAACCCCCCACCAGTGGTCAAAAGTGCTATCCCATAAGTGAAGGAGATTCTGAAGCCCCCCTCTTCTTTTATCTTAGAGCATGAGATTCAAAATATTAGGATCCCAATGCCTCTGTCAGAGTTAGTCAAGCATGAGTATTTAAAAAAGTGCCTCTCCAAAATATTTCATCTCAAACCTTCACCTCATTCGACAGACTCAGTCAACCTCCAAGATGAAAAGCCAACTGTCATACTAGGCCCTTTGGTAGAGGATGAAGATGATTCCTCACCTCCTTTTTATACATCATTGAATATCCATGACAAAGTATTGCACAAATTCTTGATGGATTATGGGGCATCACACAATATCATACCTAAAATTGTCATGAACGAGCTTGGGTTGGAGGTTACAAAAACCTACCATTACCAGTATTCATTCGATTCAAGGAAGGTGAAATTCCTTGGGGTTATTAAGGACTTGGCGGTCTCCTTGTTTCAATTTCCAATGAAAAGTGTGGCCATGGACATAGTGGTAGTTGATGCCCCCCCCTAAGTTCAAGATGTTCTTGTCCAGATCATGGATCAAAAGACTAGGGGGAAATCTGCAAATGGATATGTCATATGCCACCATTCCTATGTTTGGAGGGGAACACATAAGGATTTATAGAGAAGAACAACTTGCCTACATTATCAGTGATGAAGCCAATCCGATTAGCCACCCCATTTTCTTAGTCGATACTGATTTAGGAACCTATATATTGTATCTCTCTAATGTCCCTCAACCACCTGTTGAAATGAGAAAGTAGCCTATTACCTTTTGTGAAGATCCTCCCCACAAGATCTCTGTATGGAAAATGTTTTTTGATGGGGCCTATTTAAGGGAAGGTGTTGGTGTTGGAGTGGTTTTTGTTTCCCCTACCCAAGAGACCATATCTTTGTCCTGCAAGTTGGAATTTGAAACAACAAACAACGTGGGAGAATATGAGGCTCTTGTCTTGGGTTTGAGAGCTACCAAAGACATGGAAATTGAGGATCTAACAATGTTTGGAGACATTGAGCTGATTGTTCATCAAGTCACAAATTTGTATAAGACTAAGCACCCAAGGTTAAGGGCCTATAGAAATGAGGTATGGGATATGATTGGCAGTTTCTTCTTGGATTTTAATATTTCATTTGTTCCAAGGGCGGATAATTTTGTGGAAGATTTCTTGGCGGTCTAAACAAGTAATTTCAATGTCCCTTTACCCCCAAAAATCAAGTATGAAATAGAGATAAAATATAGACCCTCAATTCCTAACAATGTCAAACATTGGAAGGTATTTGAGGATGATATTGAAATTAAAAAAATCCTTGAAACTATGGATGAATTTTCTGATATGCATATTGATTAGAATCAAGATTCTGATGAAATCCCTCATGTTGATGTCTTTATGAATAAGATTGCTAACCATCATATTGTTCAGTTTCCTAGAAACCACATTCCAAAGGGGCTTGTCCCTTTGGAGAGATTGTTTGAAAGAAGCGATGTTGCTTTAAAGGTTGAAGGATCAATTGAAGAGGTTGATGTCACTGAATGAAATCTACGAATGGAGGAGGATCCCAAATGGGTCAAATTGTCTAGCAGATTATCAAAGGAACAAAGGGATGAGTATGTCAGACTCTTGAAGGATTTCATTGATGTATTTGCTTGGAATTATGAGGATTTGAAAAAATATGACACCAGAATCATTGAACACAAAATCCCTTTGAAAGAGGATGTCAAACCTTTCAAGCAAAATCTCAAACAAATAAATCCCATGATGTTGTTGATTATGGAAAAAGAAGTCAAGAAGCTGTTGGATGCACATGTCATCATCCCTTTGAGATTTTCAAAGTGGGTGGATAATTTGGTGCCTGTCAGGAAGAAGAATGGGGAAATCAAGTTGTGTGTTGATTTCATAAATTTGAACAGGAGCTCCAAAAAGGATAACTATCCCTTGCTAAAAATGGAGCACATTTTGTAGAGAGTAACTGGGTCAGCCAGGATGGTTTCTCCAGTTACAATCAGATATTCGTCTTTCCTAAAGATAGAGAGAAGAAAGATTTCACAACTCCTTGGGGCACATTCATGTATTCTAAAATTACCTTTGGGTTGAATAATGCGGGAGCAACCTTCCAATGAGATGGACATCGCCTTCATTGGGGAAAAGGATATATTTGTAGTCATCTACTGAGATGACATCACAGTATTCTCTAGGACTGATAAAGAGCATCGTTGTCATATGAGGAAGGTTTTCCTAAAGTGCAGAAGATTTGGTCTCTCCCTAAATCCCAAGAAGTCTTTATTTTCCATGAAAGAGGGAAAATTTTTGGGGCATATTGTGTCAGTTGAAGGGGTGAAGATTGATTTGAGAAAAATGGAGGCCATTCAGTCCCTACTATTTCCTAGATCTAGGAAAGAGTTTTAGTCTTTCTTGTGTAAAATCAAGTTTCTGAGGAGGTTCATTTCTAATTTTGGTGAATTGGTTAAATACATTACAACCATGCTTAGGAAAGGGAATGACGTGAAATGGACTGCTAAGTCTAGATATTCTTTCAACCAAATCAAGAGGGAATTGACTGAAGCACCTGTGCTCATCAGCCCAGACTATTCCAAGGAATTTCTGATATTTTATTTCACTTCATCTGATACACTGGTTGTTGTTTTGTTACAAAGAAATGCAGAGGGGTTAGTGCATCCTATTTCCTTTTTCAACAGAGCACCGAGGGATGCAAAAAAAAGTTATGATATCATGGAGAAGCAAGCTTATTCTTTGGTGAAATCCCTCAAGGCTTTCAGAATCTATATTATGCACTCAAATATTATTGCATATGTCACCTTGGCCTTAGTAAAGGAGATATTGATCCAGCTTGATATATATGTGAAGAGGAACAAGTGGATTGCCAAAATTTTAGAGTTTCACCTGGAAATCAAACCCACCAAATTGGTGAAAGGCCAATGTTCATCAAGGTTACTGGCTAAATCAAATTGCAAGGCATTGGGGTTTAACCTCATGAATGTAGAATCGAAATGTCAGCAAGTTGAGATTGCTGGTGAAGACTCTCATATCAGCCTCAACTTAGTAGAATGCACCTGGTATAAAGACATCATATTCTTCCTTCACAAGTTCAGGCCTCCTGATGGTTTGGACAAAAACAAGGTGCGATCTTTGAAACTCAAAGCAATCAAGTATTGTATCATTGATCAGATTTTGTACTGGAAAGATCCTATGGGAGTTATATTAAGCTATCTAAACCCACAAGAATCCCAAAGGGATATGATTGATTTTCATGATAGCTCATGTGGGGGACATCATTTTTGGAGGACCACAACTTACATGATCCTCAAATCTGGGTATTTCTGGCCCAACCTTTTCACTGATGTTTGCGAAAATATCAGAGCCTGCACCAAGTGTCAAAAGTTTGTGGTAAACCAACAACTCATATCTTTTCCATTGAATCTTGTAACCATTTCTGGACCTTTTCAGCAGTGGGGTCTTGACTTCATTGGAGAAATACACCCAGCCTCAAGTGGCCAGCACAGGTGGATTTTGACTTCCATTGATTATTTTACCAAATGGATAGAATCCATCCCCACAATGAGTGCCTCCCACAAGGTAATCATAAATTTCCTTGAAGATATCATGTCCATATTTGGTTGTTCAAGGAGGATCGTTATAGACAAAGTTGCCTCTTTCAGGACTACACTATTATTTAATTTATGTGAGCAATATGGGATTACACTAGTCCATTCTACTCCCTACTTCCCTCAAGGAAATGGCTTTGAAGAGTCTTCTAACAAGAGCCTCATAAAGATCATCAAGAAGTTGTTATAAGACAACAATAAATCATGGGATTCAAAGCTGAAGTTTGCATTATGGGCTGAAAGAGTTACCACAAAAATATCACTGGGCATTTCTCATTTCCATCTAGTGTATGGCATTGAGGAAATCTTCCCTGCTCAGCTTTCTTTTCCTATGGTGAAGTTCCTCCAGGACTAGTAAGGATAACTTGATGACATGCTCAGGAGGATATTGTAGTTGGTAGAAGTGCAATAGACTAGGGAGTAGTTGCTTGATAAAACACAAGATCATCAACAGAAAATAAAGCAAGCTTTTGACAAGAGTGCAAGATAGAAATATTTTAAGCTGGGGGATCTGGTGCTTAATTTGGATTCCCCCAAACAAGATAAAGGCAAACATGGAAAATTCAAAGCCTTATGGATTTGTCCCTTCAAGATTTATGATGTATCTCCGAACAACACCTACAAATTGTAAAACTTGGAAGATTCCAAAATTTTTGGCAGCCCTGTCAATGGGCACTTTCTGAAGAAGTTTCTTTTTTTGAGCTGTAGCCGGCGTTCCACCATTGTAAATACTGTTCCCATTTTATTTTTATTTTTATTTTAATAATAGACTCCATAACCCAAAGCTAAGGAACTGAAACTACACATTCTTGGTAGCTCACAAGGAGCATGCCATCCCCCATGTGGAGCCAAATTTTATCACATAAGTTTGTCAAGGGCCATAGGTGTGTGTCGGTAATACCAAAGTCTGTCTCCTTGCCATGTCTCTCTCTCTATTTTGCAGGCCATGTATTTAAGTTTTCTCTTTTAATGGCAAAGTCATTTTCTATTTTCTCTAAGGTTTCTCACTTTCTTATTTGTCTCAGTCACTCATCCTTTTGTCTTCCCAAGCCTCCAACTAGTCTTCCATGTCTTTGTTTATGCAGGCCATAGCTGCGGGCTCAAGGTGAAACACTCAGAGCGACCTGTTCCAGACTCGAATCAAGCAAATAGGCAAGTTCAACTTCCAATGGTTGGGATTCCATGTGGAGTTCAGATCGGTGGTTCATGGGTGGTTGGAATCCGAATGTTTCTCAAACATTAGCACCAAATTAAAGGCCCAAGATCAAAGGTCAATAAAATATTAAATCTGGACCATAGATCTCATTGGTAGAGATCAACGGTGGAAAATTATCATGAGAATTGGGAGTTTGAAATATTGTTAAAATTGTTCGTCAAAGATCCAAAGTACTAAAACCCAAAATCAGCATGGGCCATCTGTTTCATAGGGGTGCATGGCACCAGATACAAACAACAGAGGAAGCCTCTTCAAGGAATTTGAATTAAGGAATGCACAAAATCCCCGAGTCCCAAAGCACGAAGTAGATCTGAACTATAGGTCTGAAAGGGATAGGTGGCAGTCGATCTTGCAGTTCGCGGGATTGAATTTAGAGATTTTTGGAAGGGAACTAAAGAAAACTTCACAAATCATGAAGTGTGAAGTGGATTTGGGTTGTCTAATCTAGAGGAGCGCGTGGCACCATATTGGTAGATTCACGGTTTTGCGAATTAGATGTTTCATTGGGAGTAATGCACAGGTTTCGCATAGTGCGAACTCTTGAATCGCCTTTGAGATAAGCATCGGGTCATGGCCCAAGGTGGCATGCAAGAAAAGGTATGGATTTCAAGTGAGTTGCACCAAAGGCCAAATAAACATGTGTTAGTTGAAAAATGAGAACATCACGGTTTCAAGGTGCCAGGTTGACTCAAAGAGCCTTTGATAATACCTAGCGGTTACTTAGGCGTCAAGACCCATCCTATTCCCGATGAAAGTAGTTAATGGAAATGGGGATGGTGGTTGAAACCTCATCTCACCCCATAAATGGAAAGATTAAAAGAACTGGCCATGGAGGTAGACTGTCATCCCAAATTCCCCCCGTGGACGGATTTTCCTACAAGCCCATATTGATCTGAGCTCACGTCTGATAGAAGAATGCCTGCATAGTCTGATAGAAGACAAGGTAGAAAGAAAGACTTGAATGTAGTGGCTCGATCACACCCCTAGTGGTTTTAGACAGTTCTGAATATAAATAGGTAGTTTTGATATTTTGTTAAGGTCATCAACTGGTTGACCAGAGCTCCCTATTTTGTAATGTTTTAATGCCAGAACTGTTCGCTGGTGATGTATCAAATTTGAGACTTTCATGTTAATAGAAGTCAAATTCTCTCCATCTCTCTATAAAAACTGTGTTAAAACACTCGAGCATGGAGAATCCAATCGAGGGTTGTTATGTTGTTGTAATGTAGGTTTGATTACATTGGTATCGTGACCAGTTTTAGTCATCTCCCTTGTTATATTTTCCCCTCGTACACTGAATGGATAGGGCATGGAAGATCGAGTTGAGTTGTTGTAGTTGCATTGTTATGTAGGTTTGATCATTATATTGTTGTGACTTTATTGTTTGGACATTTTTCAGTGTCTGAATCTTAATATCAAGAGTGATCTTGAGTCTGAGTTTTTCTTCTCCAAGCTTCTTGAAAGCTTGATGCCCATAACATTCTTGTCCACCTTTCTCACTAAGTCTTCCCTCTACTCAAAATTAAACTTAATTCACTGACTGAAGTTAATGTGGCCCTCACTTCCCTGTAAATTTCTTGTCCAGTTCTGTGTTGAACATCATTCATATTTTGAGTTTTGTCCATTGACCTCTACTCATATAAAACCAACATCCACCAAAAAACTCTGATGGGTACTGGGCTTATCCTCCTTCAATCTAAGGGTGAATCTCAGTGCTAACATAGTGCAGACCATTGCATACATTATACTTCCAACAACACTTGCATAGGGAACACGTGCCATGTCCTCTATTTCCTCCGATTTCCTTGGACAATATTCAAAAGTTATCCTTGCTACCATAGGAATTGGCACCTTCATAGGTTTGCAGTCATGCATGTTGAAACATTTCAAAATTGTTTCAGTATACTTCTTCTAGTTCAACCAAATATTTCTAGTTTCTTGATCTCTCTTGATCTCCATTGAACATTCCCAGGATGAATTTCACTACACCAAGATCTTTCATGTCGAAATTGGAAGATAGATGTTTCTTCACCTCCTTTATTGCATTCATGTTGTTTCCAATAAACAACATGTTGTTGACATGCAATGCTACATATATGAAACTCCCACCTTCTTCTTTGGAATATATGTAGTGGTCAAATTTTCTTCTCACAAAGCCAAAAATAAGGATGTATGTGTCAAAATTTTGGTACCACATCCTTTTTGATTACTCTAGACCATAAAGGGATCTTCTCAGTTTGCACACCAAATATTTATTTCCCTTTACTACAAATCCTTCAGGTTGTTTCATGTAGATTTCTTCTTCCAGGTCCCCATGTAGGAAAACTATATTTACATCCATCTGTTCGATTTCCATATCAAACATTGCATCTAGAGACATTAGTACTCTAATGGAAGTTAATTTTTCAATAGGGGAAAAAATCTCATCGAAATCGACTACTTCGACTTGGGAATATCCTTTCTCTATAAGTCGAGCTTTTTATTTATCGACTTGACCTATTGCGTTCATATTCTTCTTGAATACCCATTTTATACCGAAAGTATTTCTTCCACTAGGTAATTTGAATAAGTCCCAAATCTCATTCTTGTGCAAGGATTTCATCTCTTTTACCATGGCATCCTTCCATAGTTTTTCCTCTGCTGAGTCAACTACATCCCCAACCAAATTTGGATCATCGTCGGTGGCAGTTAACAAAAATGCGGAATGAAACTCAGGTGGACTATACCTTTATATTGGTTTTATTACTCATTATAATCTCCTTACAAATGGGGTCAGTTTTTTCACCTCTTCTTTTGATTCAGTCGACTCATCTGAATCATATTGTTCATTCCTCAGTTCAAACCAGTTCATTCCTCAGTTCAAACCACACCTTCTCTAGAATATTCTTTGTTTGAACCATTTCTTTAGGCTTAGACTTCCTTCCGACTTCTTTGAAGAAGACATCTCGACTGTACATTATTTTCCTTGATTTAGGATCCTAGAGCTTATATCCTTTCATTCCTTCTTTGTATCGAGTGAAAATAAACTTGACTTCCTTCTTTTCTAGCTTTGTTCTCTTTTCCTTGGGAACATGCAAAAATGTATCACAACCAAATACTTTGATATGTGAAAATGAAGGATTCTTACCAGAACATACCTCATGTGGAGATGCATCAACTAGTGATGATGAAGGAGACTTATTCACTAGATATTTTGCAGTGTCGACTGCCTCCGTCCAAAATTCTTGTGTGAGACCAACACCACTAAGCATGCTCCTTGCCTTTTCCATCAATGTTCTATTCATTCTCTCATCAACTCCATTTTTGTGTGGAGTATATGGTCTATTATTTTAGTGTGATATGCTACACTGCTTATAGGACTGATCAAATTCCTTTCCACAAAATTCACCATCGTTGTCATTTATCAACAACTTAATATTTTTATCTATTTGGTATTATAAAAGAGATTTAAACTCTTTTAATTTCTCGAAAATCTATTCTTTCTTCCTCAGGAAATATATCCATATCTTCCTAGAAAAATCATCTATGAAGGAGACATAATACAGAGATCCACCATGTATAGGCACTAAAACAAAGTGAAACACATCACTATGAACCAAATCTAGAATACCCTTTTCCCTTCTCACTCCAGATGGGAACCTCACCTGAATTTTTTTTCCATATATGAAATGTTCACAAAATTCAACTTCTAAATTACGTTCAGGAAAATCATTGACCATATGTAATGTTCCCAAGAAGGATTTCTAGGAACTTAGACTATTTTTTTGAATTGTTTGTGTTTTGTTTGATTGTTTTTGTAGGTTTAACTTCTTAGAATTACGCTGGGTTGAGTTTATTGATATTTATAATAGATGCATCATGAATATAACACAACAATACATGGATATAACAATATACATGACATATAACACAATAGAATGATCAATAACTTCATATATGACCTTTATTTAGATAATAAGATGACCTCCATACATGGGATCTAGAGATCTCAAACAAAATGGGTAAGATATAGAAGTTGGGGTGAATATGACTCCAATATACAAAATAAGTGAATATGAAACCCTTCAAGTCCTCTAAAATCCACATGCAATGCTAAACAAGATCAATTTCTTTCCCTTCTGAGCTCATGTTCCCGGATCTGGATGAGTTGCACACTTCCTGGCTAGGAAACCCTTTAGGAATTTCGGCCTCCTATTCTTTGTCCTCCAAACTACTAAAATAAATCATAGATTTTTATATTTGATGATAGTTAACACCTATTATAAATACCTCATCTTCCAAGAGTGATCGCACCCTCCAAATCACTAGATACACTATTGGAAATGCACCCTCCTTTAGGAAATTTTCCCAATGTTCCCAATAAATCAATATACGGAGAAACCTCTCCAAGAAAATGTGAGAAAGGGCGCCTAGGAATTAAAAATTATCCAGGAGAGATATTACCCTCAAATATTCCTTATTCTACCCAAATCCAATTGATCTAGCTCCAACGGTGTGCTACACCTACATCAAACCTCCTACCTCTTCGTTATCACTGTAGAAAGCACTTGTAGATGAATAGAATGGTGAGGGAGGAATATTTCACCTCCTTGGCCAAGATGGGACCAGGAATAGAGGGATATTTCACCTCCTTGCTAGCCTCTAGGATTTTTTTACTCAAAACCCTCAAAATGTAAGCTGCATAGATCAAGAAGAAAATAGATAAAATGACATGGATGAGGAGTGAGGATCCCTCCTCTCACTTTTACACCTCTATCTTCTAATTTCAGTTGAGTTGCTTTATTTCTTTTACTAAGGTTATTTTTTAATTTTATCCTTAAGTCAAATAAGCTTTTTCTTCTTTCATTAAAGTCACTTTAATAAAATAAAATTAAGTCTTTTAGTGACACTTTAGCGCCTCCTAACCTCTTTTTACCCATTGGAATATAGTCTATGTTGTAGGAAAATCTCCCTGCGGACAAGTAGATTGCCTCTAAGAGCTTGAACCTAACTCTAGATAGAAAATGCTTAACATGGACACTGACTTCCTTTCAAATCCATCTAAACTAACACATGAGAACGAAGGATGATAGAAGTACCTTTTACCGACGTTTGTCCCTGCACGCTCTGAGTTGCGCTCCAATCCTTTGCTCCTCGCTGACTTTTGCGGAAAAAGAAAGATACGACCACTTCCTACTCTATTGATATTAGCTTGAAAATGGATCTATCAATAAATGATAAGTTCATGTGACATTAGACACAAACTAGAAAGAAACATGCCAAGCATGTCATATTGATGAGAATAACGATAGCAATACTTACAATCGTAGATGTGAATGCGACAACTTCATCAAGTCCTCTTCATCTAACCCTTGCCTGAAAGATCCACAACCTGGCTAACAGCAGTTTCACTGACCACTCTCCTTTGGCTGACTGTGAGTTTCCTCCAAGTTCATAAGTTTCATATCTTTAGTTCTTCCCCCTTTCCACCATCATAGAGCCTATTTATATAGGTTAATAAGAGCTTAACCTCTTGAGTTATCTTTGGAACAAGTTGGGAACCTTCTCCTTAGATCAGGGATCTCTTGATGAAACCAAGAATTTGAACACAACTGCCTCCTAATCTTGAAAGATCCTCCCCTTATTCTCCTCAATGGGCCAACTACTGCCTCAGATTAGGTAGCGCTCACTTAGAAGGGGCATCAGAGCACTGTAGTGCTCCCTGGAAAGCTTTAGGGGAGCGCCAGCGCTTTCAAGATGAGCAACGCTCCTTCAGAGGGGGCTAGGGAGGGTTATAACACTCCCTGAATCCTTGTAGGGGAGTGCCAGCGCTTATAGGGCTGAAATGGGGGAGCGCTCCTCCTCAAAAACTTTGTTTCAGGGTTCTCTTCAGGTGTCAAGAGTTACTTGACTTCAGTAAACCAATTCTCCTTCTTCAAATCAAGCATATGAGATGTTATAAGTGTCTCCTTAGTGTCGTTTGCCATGGCAGTATATCTGAACATCATTTGCGACACTTGTGAAAGTTGTAAGGAAGATGCGACACTTACGACAATTGAGAGGAACATGCAACACTTATCCAGCTGAGTAATTTTGATGTGTAACAGAATGCCCCCCAAAGTATGAAGTTAGAAGATGCCAACTGATAACTGAAATACTTTGTAGATGTCCAAGCAAGGGTATAGACTCGGAGAACCTGACAGAAGCTGCACACAAACATCCAACAAGTATCATGACATATTTCAAAACCCAAGGCAGGCATACCTATGCTTGGGTGATCAAGACTTAGCAGGATATGGCCACCATAAAAAACACTGCGGATCCATAATTGTATTGATAAAAAGGTATAGCCACCAAATATACAATGTGGATCTATACTCTGATGACTCGGACTGATCGTAGCCACGAAGAATACACAGTGGATCTATGAGATAACAAGACATAGCCACGACCAATACAAAGTGGATCTATGTAATAGTGTATGTGTTCTTTGTCCAATGGAAATTCCTTCGCAGCCTGGGAAAAGCATATATCAAAGTGATCACTCAACCCAGGGTCTTCTTACCAATCCCACCATGGTATGATTCCAACCATGTGAATAGATGTCTTGATGTCGAACGGGGCAGAAACCACTTGATTACTGGTCATTGGTGTGAACCGTTAACAAGTGCGAGGGAGATCACCATTAATGTCAATGATTCCCAAGGTACCTTAGTACATTCCAGCGAATGTGAATATATGATCTGAGTTCGAACATCCATGGAATCATTCGATCAGGGGTCAATGATGTAAACCAACTGTTGAATGTGAGGAGGCCTTCCATTGAGGCATGCAGGTCCCAAAGTACTAACTAGTTTCTAAGTCTGATTCCCGGATAATGTGTTGGAGTCGATAGGAATAGACTCGTCGAGGGAGGGCCTTGATGTATCCCATATCAACGACATGAAACATACATGGAGATGTGTTTGGAAGATCAAATGGACATGGACCGAAACAGGATTTGAGGCAAAATACTTGGGATGGCTGACTCTCGAGGCAGATACTTCCCTTGAACACTGAGGCACAACAACAAAACATGACATGGACCAAAACTTATATAGTGGATGCGGTGACTTACGTAGGGTGACCCAAAGAAGTGAAAGGAACTCAAAGGATTGGCTCAGTGCAGAGGTTTAGCGGATTATGATATGTGCAAAGTGGCAAAGTGTCATGTTCAAGGGAGACTCTAAGAAGTGCTGGATGATTTTCTCAAGAGATTGCTTGGCTTGCTCCTTTCAATTTTTCCCCCATCCAGATAGATGAGTACCTATTTTTGATTTAATGAGCTCGAGGAGGATAAAACATGCTCAATATAACTCACCTTCGGTAAGTTCCTCTTCCTTTGTTTAACGAACCAGAAGAAGTAAGGGTTCATTCCCATATGGGTTTGTCGATGTGTGCTTTAATGAGTCCAAGGACAGAAAAATCAAAGGTTTTTCGGGATTATAGAGTTTGGAAAAACACTTAAAAGAGAACTCTCTCAGTTCATTTTTCGTACAATAGTCCAACGAGACCGAAAAAGGGTTAAATTATCGCTCGCAAGACTCCCTTTCTGACATTTTAACGAGTGTGAAAGGAAGCAAGATCACCCGACAATCTTTTCATATTTAGAGAGTCTGAAAAGGGTTTAAAGGAGACTCCAGGGGGGTTCCTTTTTCATGTGTTTGTATCTGTATGGGTCCGAAAAAGAGATAAAAGTTTACCCGGTTACATTCTCATATTGTCGAGCTCGAGAACGAACTAAGACTATGCTCATAAGTGCAACAAGGTGAATAACCGATCAGGACTGCCAAGAAACCTGCGATGCCAGAGATACAAACCAGAGTTTAGTGAAGCCATTACATCATTAGAGAAACCCAAAAATGACCATACCTTATAAAAATTAAATTTTATAAATAAAAATTGATTTGAAAATTCATTTACCATTTCATTTGCAAGGATTCTTGGAGTAGTGGAGAATCTCATTTTGAAGCAAATGTTGTTTTTCTCGTTGCCGGAGCTAGGATCGATCATTTCGCTCACCGTTCGAACCAGGTAGGTGTTCATCCTTTTCTCTTTCAATTACATGGTTTCAAATTGATTTTCATGGCATTATTTATTTAAAACACAAAGCCCTAGGTCACCCCTCTTTGAACCAAATCGGCCTCTTTTTAAAAATTAATAAAATAGG
>ML840094.1:42373-57489 GCA_009831015.1 Picea engelmannii | reverse complement strand
TCCTTTTCTCTTTCAATTACATGGTTTCAAATTGATTTTCATGGCATTATTTATTTAAAACACAAAGCCCTAGGTCACCCCTCTTTGAACCAAATCGGCCTCTTTTTAAAAATTAATAAAATAGGGGGATTCTTTTACAAAAATGTGTTAGAGAAGGGTTTTTAGGATGTCTACACCCTTGCAATCGATTGGACCGATCATTTTTCGTAAAATAACTCATAAAAATCCCCCCCAATTGCCCACGCAGCCCACAAAGTCGTTTTGCATTTTTAAAACATTTTTATCATTACTTGACAAATGTTAAAGGGCATGGTGGTTAAAAAGAGTGAGTAGTTGCTTTTAGATGACATGGGCATTTTGTTTCATGTTTTAAAATACTTTTGAAAATCGCCGAAATTACAAAACGTGAGGAATAACGAAATTCTTGATTTTTTTGTTTTGTAGGTATCTTCGGCAATCATGATTGAATGGAAAGAGAGGGAACATGAGATGGATGATTTAGCCGCTCTACGAAGTCCTCATATGCGGGCCGCTTTGCGAGCTTTTGGCTTGCTCAAGTTCTTCAAATTTCAAAAAATGAAGAGAGAGGTGTTATTACTTGAGCATATGATTGGCCTTTGGGATGTTTTGGAACAGGGATTCCGTATCGGCACACAACTCCTAACCATTGAGTTGGAAGATGTGTACTTTTTGACCGCCCTCTCGAAAAGAGGGGTCCCCATATCTGTCACTGGGTAGAGGGCATTACCTGAGAAAGTGGACATGTATCTGGCACGCCACTGCATCCCGGGAGCAAGGTTGGTAGGGGGAAGGATCCCTATCAAGGATATTCGAGATTTGCCCCTCTGGTCTATACTATTCGCTATCACAAGCGTGACCGGCAGCACTGGTGCTCATCTGGAATTGAGATCATAGGTGGCCTATGGTGTTCAGTGTTTAGAACCAACACTGTTCAATTGGAGTGCAGCGTTCCTTCAGAACGTGAAGGAATAGATCTCGCGGTGTAGGACTGGTCAGAAACAGTTCAGCTATGGCTCGTTTTTGGTCTCTTTTTTCCTAGAGCACATCCCTCAGATGCAGCCTCAGATAGCACTGGCAGTACGACCAGTGGATGAACCTCGGATGGAGAGGTGGACTAGTCTGTCCCCAAGGCTAGTTTTGGAGTCAGAGTTCCACTTTATTGGTGATTTCTTTTCCTAGATGAGACGACAGTACCTCTGGATAGAGGAGTTACTTTATGCTGATGTGGACTTCTGTGGGAGTATGGACTTGATTTTTCCTGCGGGGGAAGACTGGGACGAGTCAGGTAAGAGACTAAGCCATACCTTGTCTAGTTTTTTTTTTTTTAAGTTTTTAATGTATATATTTTTTTGGGGGTGTGTAAAAGAGTTTTAACAGATGTTTTGTTTCCAACATGCAGACAAGGGAGCAGTGCGTCCGGTTGATATACCAGTACCAGGGCATCGTGGAGGCGCCCCAGTCGTAGCAGACCTAGCAGTACTAGTGGTGGGTCTCCGGGAGGTTGAGAGGAACCTCCAAGGCCTTACGATGGGTATCCCTCCTCTATGGAGGGGGGATGTGCCTTTACATCTGCAGTGACACACTGTAGGAGTACCAGAGAATATCAATTCTCTGTTGAGGCACGTAGTGCGTGCAGTAGTGTGTTACTCACAACACAACGCAGTGTGGGGAGATTAGAGTCTCCCCGTGATCATGTTTTTGTATGCCTTGTCAGGCGATGTTGTATGGGTGAACAAGCCCAATATTTTTCTCTTCTACACACTTTTTTGATGTAATACAAACATTTCAATCACACCATATATATATATATACAATTTCAAGTTTTTATGATGCCAATGATTTGTACATGATGATGTCTGTGATGTGTTTTAATTTACATGTAATGTACAGTTTTGCTTTCCTCGAACCTTATATGTGGGCGAGATACCGGTCCATGATATAATTAGCTAATGAATATGAAACACTATTAAGTTCTCTCGGAATGTGTCTATATTCGATGTAATCGAACATTCATTCGAGACGACGAACTTGCAAGTGTAGGCGTAGCAGGATAGGACTACGGATAACATAGATGCGGTTGAGTTGAAAAACCACTAGTTGGGAGTCTAAGTAAATAATGATGCGAGAGATACCTAGAGAGGAAGCTTGGGTCAACAGTTTGATGACAACATGATATTCTGCCATATTGTTGGTTGTTGGTCCTAAACAAATGCCTCCTGAACTCACCAGCTGGTCAAATTGGTAAATAACCCAAGCTGCTGAAGCAATGTTCCGGGTATGTCGGATAGCACCGTCCGCGAACCCAAAAAATATAGGAAAGGAAGACGTCATCTGCGCATGAAAACAAAAGCACAGTCATGAGTGGCAACGGTAAAGACTCGAGCATGCGAAAGAAATAGACACACCAAAACTAAATACAATAATGTACAAAGTACAAATGCTAGGCGATCTAGGCATAGTACTTCTTAAGGTAAAGCATGTTTTGGGGCTCTCCTAGGGAAATTCCTTCATGATCAACTAATCCGTAGGCACCTTTATGTAGGACATGCTTTACGATGTAGGGACCATTCCACATGGGTTCTAACTTTCCTATCCCCAATTTATAGTGAGCTTGGTCATAAACAAGGACTAAGTCTCCTTTCGCGAAAGTCCGAGGGTGGATGGATTTGTCATATTGACTTTTAATTCGTTTTTTATGTGCCTCATTGGTGATAGAAACATTGCGACGTGTTTTGTCCAGTTTGGATAGATACAAAAATCGTTCTTCTTCAGCAGAAGTATGAGGCAGGAGTTCTACTTTTAGTTTGAGTGATGGAATCTCACACTCGATCGGTAGGATGACTTCAATGCCATAGACCAACTGGAAAGGAGTGAATCCAGTTGAAGTTTTCATAGAGGTGCGATAGGCCCAGAGAGAGGATAAAAGTTGTAGATGCCGCGATGTTTTTTTTTCCCCTACCATGCATTGGATCATGGTTTTTAGGACTTTGTTGATGGCCTCAACTTGTCAGTTTTCTTGAGGGTAGTAAGGGGATGAGTTTTCATGGAGAAAACCCAATTTGACATGTAACTCGCTCATCATCTGGTTTTTGAAGTGTGCACCATGGTCAGTGACAATGGCACGTGGTACACCAAAACGAGTTATGATGTGGTTGAAGAGGAATAGAGTTGTCGTACGACCATCATTCAGGAAGGTAGGCATAGCCTTAGCCCATTTGGTGAAGTAGTCGACGACGACGATGATGTAACCGTGCCCCCCGGCTGAGGTAGGCTTACACTACATGAAATCGATGCCCCATTTGGCAAAGGGGTCGATGGTGATAATGGGGTGCAACGTCATGGGGTGGGTGCATGCCTTCTTGTTAAAGATTTGGTAGGGTGGGCATTTCTTGACAGCCTCGATACAATCTTTGAAAATCGAGGGCCAAAAGCAGCCGGCATGTAGGATTTTTTGGGTTGTGGCCATTCCGGAGAGGTGACCGCCATAGGCGCCAAGGTGAAAATCGTTCAAAATGCGTTCATCCTCCTCGTGAATCAGACATCGCCGAAGGATGGTGTCGATGCCATGGTGATACAAAGTGTCGCCGAGGATGATATAACGACGAGAGTTGTGACGAATGCGTCGACGCTCTTCGCGAGAGATGTTGGGCTGAAAACGTTGTGTTTGAAGGTAGAGGAGAATGTCTCCATACCGAGGATCAGAGGTGCTAATGAGGAAGAGAGATTCATCAGAGAGGGAATCTCTAGGTTAGATGTTTTCATCGGCACGAGGGAGAGCATAGATAAGCTCGGCAAACACCAGGGATTTTTTGGCTTTAGCCTTTGTAAACTCAAGATCGAATTCTTGAAGAATAACGATCCATTTTGAATATTTGCCCCCAAGTACTTGACATGTCAGGACGTGGTTCATGGGGTTGGAGTCTGCGATTACTGTGGTGGTGCGTAATAATATGTAGTGACGGAACCTTTGGACAGCGATGACGACTTCCAGAGCCAGTTTCTCACCATATGAATATTTGAGTTCGGGACTAGGTAAACTCTTGCTCAGATAATAGATCAAATGTTCTTCATCGTTGGGGTCTTCTTGGACTAACACCATTGCGATGGTGGAAGTAGAAGTGACTAAGTAAAGGATATAATCCTTGGTATATTCGGGGGGATGTAACAAAGGTACATGGGTCAAATCATGCTTGAGAGTGTCGAATGACCATTGAGATGCGTCATCCTAGATGAAAGGGACGTTCTTTTGCAGTAACCACATAAATCCTTTAGTGATCTCGGCATAATTGCAGATGAAACGACGAAGAAAGTTTGCTTTGCCTTGCAAACTTTGGAGTTGGGTTAAATTGGTGGGTGGAGGTAAGGCTAAGATGGCCTTAATATTTAAGGGATCCACCCTGATCCCATCTTTGGAGACAATGAAACCGAGGAGTCGACCGGATTCGACAGCGAAAATGAATTTGTGTGGGTTTAGACGAATACGGTAGAACCTACATCACAGAAAAATTGCACGTAAATGATCAATGTGATCGGATCGATTTAATGAATGTGCAGGTAAATCATCAAGATACGGTTCTGCTATATGTTTGATATCATGAAAAGCGTACGACATGGCTCATTGGAAAGTGGCTCCAGCATTTTTAAGGCCAAAAGGTAGCTTTCGGTAGGAGAAAGTTCCCCAAGGGCAGATGAAGGATGTCTTGTGTTGATCTGTAGGAAAGATTTCAATCTGGTTATATCTAGAAAATCCATCCATGAAAGAAAATATTACGCTCCCTGTGCAATTATCGATGAAGGGCGTAGGGTAGTTGTCCTTAGGACAAGATTTGTTGAGATATTTATAGTCAACGCAAACACGGATGGTCCCTTGTTTCATAGCAACCGAAACAAGGTTGGAGACCCATTCGGTTAAAGGGACGGGATATATAAAGCCAGATTTTAGAAGTTTTTCAACTTCTGCCTTTATAGCTGCGATTTTCTTGGGATGAACCGGGTGAAGCTTTTTCTGAACCGGTTTCGTGTCAGGGTAAGTTTTGATTTCATGTACGACGATGGAAGGTTCGATCCCTGGCATTTCCTCATAACTCTATGCGAAGACATCGCAGAATTCTTTGAATAAAGCGGTGTAAGAAGCCACTTCGTTGGGTGTGCAATTAGCACCAAGGTTGATGTTTTCCATGACACCTTCTTTGATTGAAATGTCAATCGTGACCGTAGTAGATATGTTACCCATGTTCCCCTCAGAAAGAGTATCTTGTGTGAGGATAGGAGATTGCGGAGCTTTGGTAACATCGGGGGGGCAAGACAGATCGTATGTCTTGGATTTCTTCCAGAGGTGGAAGAAAAGAGGATCGATGGTGGTTGTCATCCCATGGTAGATCGTCAATGCTAATCATTTCCATGATAGATTCGTCCGAAGGAAAAATTTGGGAAATGTAATCAACGATGGATGATAGGGAATCTAACCACGAGGGCACCGAATAAGTATCGGGTGCCAATGAATGTGAAGTGTTTGAAGAGGGAGAAGAAGATTGAATAGATACGTATGCGGCCTCGGCTGGTCTCAGTGGCATTGTGTCCCCGAGCACATCGAATTCCAAAGGACTAGGTACAACCCAAGGGTCTGATGATTCCAAGGATTGATAAGGCATAGTCAAAATCATATTGACGGTGGAAATATGATGTGCGATAGGTGAAAGTGGTGTAGGGAAGGTACCCATAAGGCTAGAATCTTTCAATAAGCCAACACCAATGCTTTCATACGTAACCGGGTGGTCTCCCAGAAAAGGAATGTTGTTGGTAGCAGGGATGCGAGCATCGGGTGTGCAAAAATCGAGCTGATCAATGGTAACAATTTTGCCTTGATGGGGGAATTGTATGCATCGAAACACTAACGAGGCGATGACAGTCATCGCGTAGAATCAAATTCTTCCAAGTAGTAGGTTGTAATCGATGGGGGCATCAACCACCTCGACGTCAACAGTAACAGTTTTTCCGCCCAATTGAACGGCTAAGGATTGTAATAATCCGTGAGGATGAAAACCTCATCCATCAAAGGCACGTAACATGGTAGAGGATTTGTTAAGGGAAGGTGATTTTAAGCCTTTCCAACAGGCTAGAGACATGACACAGGTGGAGGCTCCCTCATCCAGAATAGTTCGGTGGATTTGTTGATTGTGAACAACCACATCGATTTGGAAAGCTAGTTGGTGGGAGAGTCGCGGTTGATGATCATCCAGATTAAACGTGAGGTAGTTTGATGACTCGGGATCAAAAGCACCAATAGAAGATAAGAGTGTTCTACGTTGGTTTGGACAGTGTTGTAGAACTTCCAAGGTGGACATGGCACACGGGGCTTGGGCCAAATCTTCTATGATATTGTAGTTTTGGACAACCCGTGAATTAGGATTGAATGTAGATTTCTGGATGGTTCTCTTAGGAGGGCGTAGTATAGAGTCAAAATAGGTTTTCTCGATCTGGAGTGGCCTGGATGGAGGGATAACAGATGGAGGATTGGCAGTGGATGGTAACGGGTCTGTCGCAGAACCGTTAGCGATCTTTGGCTTATCAAGTTTAACTGGCGTGTCATATGTCGCAGAGCGAGTTGTTAGATTAAATCTGTTAAACATGTAAATTTGGGAACTTGTCGAGGCCTCATCATGGGGTTGGTTGGAACTTCCCCCTGGTGTGGGGGTTTGTGCAACCAAAGATTATTGTTGCGGAAAAGGATGAGTGAGCACAACAGGTTGTGAATTTCCTTTGAAAAGTTTGTCCACTTCATCACGATGTGGGCAGTCTCGAGTGTAGTGATCGTCACCACAAATGAGACATGGGAATTTTGGTTTTCGTTGTGGTTGTTTTCCGACAGCAGGGGTTTGCGGTTGGGTCTTGGGTTGCTCGTTGTTGTTGTTCTTCTTTGGTTTGTTTCTTGCTTTCTTCTTTCCCCCAAGTTGTTGTGAAGGGGTTGAATGGACCGCATTCACATCAGAGACCTGAGTTTGAGGTGGGGTAGAAGAGGGTGCAGTTGAACTGGGAGCGACCATGGAAGCGGGCCACTGGATTATTCCAGTAGACTGAGTAGTAGATTGAGTTTTGATGGAGCCGATAACTCCATCCGCATGCGAAGCAGTCGATGGATTGGATGGATCGTTAGTGGCACCGGTAGTGTTCGGTATCAACTCGTATAGAGTATCAAATTGTGAATAGAATAAGTCTAAATACTGATCTTGGGTGATGGATTCTTCCTCGGTGACTATGCCACCCATGGCAACATCACAATCAATTTGGGGTAATAGTGATTTCATGAACCATTCTGCTAACAATTGGTCAGGAATGACTGCTTTGATTAGCCTTTGTCGTCATCTCGATTCATGGATATGATCGGAGATATGTATGGAAGTTGTCTGACGAAGAGAGGCTAATAGTTCAGTACCCATCTCGTATCGAATGGGTAGTTGGAAATGTGTGAGGAATGACATGGCAAGGGAGTTGAAATCGTGAAAGGATGCACATGGTAATTCAATATACCATTTTGCTGCGGAACCCGTAAGTGTTCGTTGGAAAAGACGCAAACGAATCGAATCATCCATGAGGGAGTTGGATGAACACCACAAATGGAAGGTCATCACGTGGTTTTTTAGGTCTTCTCCGGGCTTTCCGTTGAATTTTGGGATATCAGAAGGAAGTTTAGATGGAATGGCTGGCCAAACCGAAGAATGATAAATGGGATCATTCGTTAACTGAGACAAGTCTGGAAGGTCCAGAGTGGCTAGAAAAGGTAGTTGTCGGTTAACCTGTGGGTAATGCTGGTGTGGCAGAGGGATACCAGTGGGGCCCAATACCGGGTTATGTGGATAATTATAACTCGTGGGCCCTCTCATGTGAGGTTGGTTTTAACCAAGGTACATAGGATTTGAAATGTTTTGAGAAGTGTTTGTGAGCAGAGGATAACTGGATGGGTTTTGTGGATTATAGGGTGGGTTTGGCATTTTTCCATAAGGGGGTTGTTGCGGAGTATGAACATTTTGTCCCGTGGAGGCATGTGGGTTTCCTTGAAAAGGGATGCTCCACGGATTAGGTGTGGCAGACAAATTTTGTCCTTGTGGTTGATGGTGTACTTCGGATTGAGGCTGCCCCCTAGCGTGAGGGTGCCCCCCGAATGGAATTTGTCCTTCGGTGGGAGGATGCCCCCCAGTATTAGGGTTCCCTCTGAATGGGATTTGTCCTCCGGAGGGAGGATGCCCCCAGTTTGAGGTAGAGTTCCCGGGATTTGAGAGCTAGACGTAAATGATTGACCAGTGCCACCGATCGCGTTAGGACCACCAAGGTCAGTCCCTCCGGGTTGTTGCATAGGTATGGAACTTCTCAGTATAATTTGGGTAGTGGTCTAGGCAGTGGTGTTAGCGGAAGTGTTCAATGCCCTGAATCCAAAAGGGAGTGTAGGTCTCGGTATTACAGGTGTGCCAATCGGGGCTTGATTAACTACCGCGTTGTCGACGGGGATGGTCGGAATGTGTGGGGCCATTGTCAGATGGGCCGTCTGGAGGGGAATAGTAGACCTTGGGCCAACAGACGATATGTTCGGACCAACGGTTGGTGTGGCCGTAAAAGTGGTAGTCCCGGTGAAGTGATTTGGGGGTATAGTGTAGGAAAAAGGTGCATCAACACCTTCCCCTGTTCCATAAAGATCTCGCACCAAGTGTGGTGGACTCCAAACAATGTCCGCAGTCCAAAAAGGGTCACTGGCTAAAGGGTTTTGAGAAGACCTGACCGGAATGTCAGAAGGATTTATGACAACAAATTCTCCTGCGGAATTTAGGTGGAGGATTTGTCGTTCGTATCCCTCCGGACTGTGATAAGCTTCCAGAGATTCTGAGACAATTTGAAAATTCTCCAAAGGAATGGGAACTTCTTCCTGGGAATTTGTAGTATTATGAACCTCTCTCGGTTGAGGGGATTCTTTCGTAGAATGAGGGGGTAAAGGGGTGTTTCCTTCCATATTTTCTGGAGGAAGTCCCTGTAGCCTCCGCGAGCGGCGTGGAGGGTCGATGTTGGCGGAAAAGAGTCGGCGAAAGAAATCTATGGCCAACTAACGAAAAGAAACAACACATGCTAAAAAAATCTAAGAATCACAACCAAGCAAACAGGACCTTCTTTTGATGATCGTACTAGTTTGTGATGAAATCCAACGTCGCGTGATCAAGTCCAGAAGGGGTGGGGATAGGGTGGAACAGTTACAATGGCGACCTGCTTAATGGACTTAGGCCTTGGTGCAAGCTTCCATGCAGTAATTGTGGCTTTACCCTCCAAGGAGCTCGAGTGATTTTGACCAATGTCTGCTCCAGGTATAGTGAGACTTCCCATCATCGTCACCTTGTGTAAGACCCTAAAGATTATGGCCACTAAGTTTACCAATTCGCAGTCAGCCCCTGGGCGGGAACAATCGATAGTTCGATCCGAATGTACGGGTAGGGTATCAATCCCAAAATCAACTAAAAGGCTTCCACATAGTAATTGTGGATTTACCTCAAAGTGATCCCCATAATATGATCCGACCACCACAATCAGTTAAACCACAGAGGGTTAGTCCCCGTAGCTTACCCGAATGCGACCTCGTGCGTAACCCTTGTGTGATAGGGGGATCCTAGGCAGACTTATACAATAACTAGTTTTACTCTCCCTAACTTAGGATGCTAGTGTTTGTTTTGGAAACTTTGGAGAGTTATGCCCACAGCCCTAATCCAAAGTACTAAGCCTAGTCTATTGTTGGTGGAGGATCCTAGAAAAGAAAAAGTTCTAGATAACTTTTAATTAGCATTGATTTTTATGGTTGTTCTTTACGCAAAGGGGTGCATGGAAGTGAAACAAATGGAATTATGACTCAGACCCAAAGAATTCATCAAATATGATAAGCAGTCATTTCCTTTCGATGAACATCTAGCTAAGGGAGAGAGAGAGAGTTCTTTTCACTAATCAAGCACAAATAAGGAATTCCCTCAAACGATTCTTTTTCTCAATCAAATCCTGATGTAATGCAAAAACTTTCAAGTGCCTTCTAATATGCACAATCTATCATAAATATGTATTTTATTGTTTGTGTATGAGTGATGATCAATACAACACAATGCTCATCTTGCTAATTATCTTTCTTATACGAATGCGAACCAAACTAACACAAGCAAAAGTCACACAAACAATACACCCTTCATAGCAATCGAAACGAAAAGCGAAAGAAAAGAGACAATCAAAGAAAAGAAAAACAAACTTCACACCCAAAAGCAAAAGTTGAAGAACAATGACCTTGACTGAAATTGAGATGAAGAGGTCTGTAGGCCTTTGATGACCTTCACCAGGGTTTTTACTCAGCTGATGAGGAGAGAAAAACAGTGCATGGGTTTCAAACTTCACTGAACGGGAAAAACTCAATGAAAATAGTGAAGAAAGCTACAAGATCCAATTAACAAGGTGTTTATTCTTCAAAAAAGACAGATGTCAAGACTAAAAGGGAAGAAAAATTGACTCACTAGGTCACTCAGCAAAAGAGACACAGAGGCAAACCCTGAAAAAGGAAGTTCTGGAGGGTTTTTGGGACAAAAAGAGGCTGGCACTCTGTTTCCAAAGGCAAGGAGCGTTATAGCGCTCTGTGCAAAGGTATGGGGGAGCGTTGGTGCTATGCTAACACTAGGAAAGGGGTGCCAGGGTCTAAAACTCCAAAAAATGTCAAAAAATTCCAAAAATTGAAATTCAAATTCGACAATTATGCTGAGTATGATAGGGTAAGGAGCCAATCAGCTCATGAAAATAATCAAAAGAGGAGTGAACTAGGTTTGAAACAATCAAGGGATAGAACAAGTTCAATGAGGAGAAAATCCAAACAAGAAGTTTCGATTTGAGGTTATCTCCCTAGTGGAGTCGCCAGTTTTTGTTGTAGGAAAATCTCCCCGCGGATAGGTAGATTGCCTCTAAGAGCTTGACCCTAACTCTAGACAAAAAATGATTAACATGGACACTGACTTCCTTTCAAATCCATCTAAACTAACACATGAGAAGGAAGGATGATAGAAGTACCTTTTATTGACGTTTGTCCCTGCACGCTCCGAGTTGTGCTCCAATCCTTTGCTCCTCGCTGAGTTCTACGGACAAAGCAAGATACGACCACTTCCTACTCTATTGATATTAGCTTGAAAATGGATCTATCAATAAATTATAAGTTCATGTGACATTAGACACGAACTAGAAAGAAACAGGCCAAGCGTGTCATATTGATGAGAATAACGAAAACAATACTTACAATCGTAGATGCGAATGCGACAGCTTCGTCAAGTCCTCTTCGTCTAACCCTTGCCTGAAAGATCCACAACCTGGATAACAGAAATTTCACTGATCACTCTCCTTTGGCTGACTGTGAGTTTCCTCCAAGTTCATAAGTTTCATATCTTTAGTTCTTCCCCCTTTCCACCATCATAGAGCCTGTTTATATAGGTTAAGAAGATCTTAACCTCTTGAGTTATCTTTGGAACAAGTTGGGAACCTTCTCCTTAGATCAGGGATATCTTGATGAAACCAAGAATTCGAACACAACTACCTCCTAATCTCAAAATATCCTCCCCTTATTCTCCTCAATGGGCCAACTACTGCCTCAGATTAGGCAGCACTCCCTTAGAAGGGGCATCAGAGCGATGTAGCGCTCCCTGGAAAGCCTTAGGGGAGCACCAACGCTTTCAATATGAGAAACTCTCCTTCAGAGGGGGATGGGGAGCATTATAACACTCCCTGAAGCCTTGTAGGGGAGCGCCAGCGCTTCTAGGGATGAAATGGGGGAGCGCTCCTCCTCAAAACCTTTGTTTCAGGGTTCTCTTCAGGTGTCAAGAGTTATTTGACTTCAGTAAACCAATTCTCCTTCTTCAAATCAAGCATATGAGATGTTATAAGTGTCTCCTTAGTGTCGTTATCCATGGCAGTATGTCTGAACATCATTTGTGACACTTGTAGCCAACTTGTGACACTTGCAAAAGTTGTAAGGAAGATGCGACACTTACGACAATTGAGAGGAACATGCGACACTTATCTAGTTGAGTAATTTTGATGTGTAACAGTCTATAGGGATGAATAGACTACTAATACCTCATTTTTTCTTTTCAAGGAGAGGGGACCATTACAGTCTCCCCTACTGGAAATTACTTGTCCACAAGAAATCTTAAACTTGTTTGTTGTAGCACCTATTCACTCCCCCAAGTGGCATCTTCTATAGGAAATGTTTTCAATTTGACCAAGTATTCCTTAATATCCCCATTCCTTAGTTGTTTCTCCCTCACCTCCAAAATGTCCTCTGGAATCAATATCAAGTTCCCCTCTTCATCAAATTGTGGTAGCTATTCATTAGCTACAACATGTTTTCTGAATGCCTTCTTTAGGCACGATACATGGAAAACAATGTGGATTTTGCTTCCCTATGTTAGTTATGACTCATACGCCACTGACTCAACTTTACTTTGCACCTTGTAGGGCCCATATAAACAAGGTTTGATATTTTTAGTGCCATTTTTTTATGGATATTCCTTTCTGTATGGTTTTAACCTCAAATACACCAAGTCCCCTACTTCAAAAGTGCACTCCGCTCCATTCCTGTGAACATATATTTTCTATCAGTTTTGAGACTTTTGTAAATGGTCTTCATTGTGCTACTTATATTTTTAGTATAATGCACTCATTAATTATCAATCCAATATTCGTAATCAATAGAGTTACAAGACACCAGTAAGAAAGGTAATTCTAATGTCATGCGTATAGAACTATTCTAGATTATGTATGCTAGAAACAAAGAAAACTAGCAAACTGAAACACACTTTGGTTGTCTTTCATAGAGAGGCTATCTACTCCATTATGGCCCATGCAAGTATGAGATGGAGTTCTTTTGACAGATCAACTCTGCTATCTGATCCAGAAAACTAACTATGCAATCACACTTCTTAAAGGGAAATCACACATCAATCATCAAGACATAGCTGTTATCGGACTAATCGGTAGGTGCGGACACTAACTGATCTCCCTAGATCCACCTGGATCTAGAACAAAACAGGACAGGACAATACTCTTTCCCTAAGTTTTGACTGTTGAATTGACTAGGAGGAAGAAACAAGTAACATACCTTATTATCACTTCCTGGGGTCTTTGTTGCTCCCGCTTTGCTCCAGTGCTCTTGTAAAGTTCAGACCAAGACAACACAAACCAACCAAAGTGAAGATCGCACAATATATTCAACAGTTAACCTATGTGTATGATCAAGTAATTACACAATAAAGTGGAAATAACTTTATGGGAAAGGGACATGCCACTGTATTATATTAATGGAAAGTAAAGATTACAACCTGAGCCTTGATGTTGCAAACTTCCTTTCGATGGCTCTTGGCTCCTACACACACACTTTCTCAATCCTTGCATGAAGAAGATCAAATCCTCTTGATAGACTTGCTAGAGTCTCCAAGCTGTTGTTCAATGTTGAGTCCTTCACACAATTCTTTCACCAATTCTCCAATGAATCTTGCCTAACCTTTTCCATAAGAATTCCCTCAATATATAGGAGAGAATGAATTAGTTACTTGGATCAGAATGATCCCAAAATATCAGGGAATCCAGTACTAGGATAACCATTTGAATGCCAACCCATCCTTCTAGAAGATTCCCTTCTAGAAACATCAAGAATCTATCTTTTTCCATGCTTTAGTAAGAGTTTTCACCTTAGCAGTTTAACACAGTGTGAACTTCTCGCACCCTGGCTTAAGACAGCCTGCGAGAATTAGGCATTGTCGCAGGAAAATATACTAGCAGCCTACGAACCTTCTTCAAAAATGATATTTCTGGAAAGAGAAGAAAGTAACTTTTCTCATGAGAAAGTTTTTATGAAGAGCCTGAGTACACCATCATCAATACATCATCATGATGACCAAAATCATGGGTAACAGAATGCCCCCCAAAGTATGAGGTTGGAACCAGTGACAACCGAAAGACTTTGTAAGATGCATGTGTGTGTCAGAAACCAGGAGCACACCTAATCAGAAACCTGTGAACAACCAAGCATCTGTAGAATATCATATATACCAATTATGAGATAGGAATTACCATACTCAGATCACATATTGATGACATTATAGACATGGTTCATGGCCACCAATCATACACTGTGCATCCATGCCATCAAAATATAGCATAGCCACCCAGAATACACTGTGGATCTATGCGATAAATTTCAAATTAAGATAACATAGCCACTAGACATACACAGTGGATCTATGTGTCACAAATTATACATACTCCATCACAACCTAGACAAAAGAGATGATATCTAGGGTCTTCAATTTCGTCTCCCAAAGTACGAATCTAACTATGTGATTACATGTGTTGAAGTCAAACATGGTAGAAACCACTTGATTACCGGTCATTGATGAAACCGTTAACAAGTGCAAGGGAAATCACCATTGATGTCAATGACTCCCAAGGTACTAGTACAATCCATCGAGTGCAAATAAATGAGTTGAAGTCGAACATCCGATGGAATCTTTCGATCAGGGGTCAATGATGTAAACCTACTGTCGAAAGCGAGGAAACTTTCCATTGAGGCATGCAAGCTCCATGGTACCAAATAATTTCTAAATCTTGATTCTGGATAATGAGATGAAGTCAACAGATCAAAACTCATCACAAGAGGGCCTTGATGTATCTCCCATCAATGAAACGAAATGAGTAATATATTTTGAAGGTGAAACAGAGTATGATGTGAATTGGACTGGACAAAGGGAAGGCTGACATGGAGAGAATGGATAACTGCAGATGGTCGACTCAATATAGGTTTCAAATGGACTTCTCTTGAACATATGAATGACACGACCAATGATTTGGTAGAATTGACTCAAAGACGACACAGGGAATGACCTTGTAATAAATTGAATGAGAGACAAATGGATTTCCCAAACCATCTTCAAATGATGAATAGGGGGTGTCATGTTCAAGAGCGACACTTACTGCCAATCAATACGAAGATGAAAACATATCCCTTTCCCAAATTTTCCCCCACCATTTCTGGCGAGTACCTCTTTATT